>JMFS01136542.1:0-28688 GCA_000699545.1 Podiceps cristatus | reverse complement strand
TTCAATACTTAAAGGGGGCCTATAAGAAAAACAGGGGGAAAAAAAAAATTACCAGGGCCTGCTGTGATAGGACAAGGAGGAAAGGTTTTTAACTGAAGGAGGGGAGATATAGACTAGACATAACGAAGGTATTTTATACAAAGTGGGTGATGAAGTACTGGAACTGGTTGCCCAGAGTGGTGGTAGAAGTCCCATCCCTCAAAACAATCCAGGACAGGTTGGAGAGAGCTCTAAGTAACCTGATCTAGTTGTAGATGTCCCTGCTCACTGCAGGGGGGGTTGGACTAGATGGCCTTTAAAGTTCCCTTCCCAAATTATTCTATGATTCTATGATTTCAGAGGTAATGCGAGACTTCAATAATTCATTTTCTGTAACAGGATTAATCAGAAAGACCTGGTGAAAGGTATTGTGTTTTTCCACTTATTCTGAGTAAGGTTATTTAATAGTGTGGCCAATGCATTCATGGGAAAATGCTCCAGAAGCAGAAGCCATTCTTGTATTACTATGCCCAGCAATAGCAGAATTAGAGTCCTGAACTCTGGAAGTCTGTCAGCCTGCAGTTGTCTCCAGAAGAGTCAAACCCAATATAAATCACCTCTGAAGATTTTAAGAAAGCCAAGGACAAGATGCTCTGATGACTCTTTTACAGCTTGGCACTGAGAAATTCTTGGCTCAAAATGCTGACTTTTAGCCAAGGTACTGTACAGCAGGTTTACTTTTTGGCATGTTATAATCACCTCAGAAAAAGTACAAGGTGATCATAAAGAAAAAGTTGAGGAAAACCAAGGGCAGAAAAAATAAACTGTTATGGCTAAGAAAAAAATCTGTAAAGTTCTAGCTGTAGTGAACATTTTATTCTTAGAGAAACTGTATGCTAGAAATGTTATCAGCATTACAGATTGTGACAAACCTCAGTTTTATGCTTTGCAGCTGTCTGAGTAAATTAAGTATGAACAGACATAGTCCCCAGGATTTGGATTAAACTGGTGTTGGTTTTCAGCACTATACATCAGTAAGTTTTGTTTCTTTGATACCACAGCATCAGTGTATAACAGAAGTACTAATGTATTTAGTTTAACAACAACCCTATAAGAGATACCTGATCCCTGCAAAGACAGAAGAGCTCAAGCACTGAAGTCTGGACTGGAATTAGACAGAAAGTTACTGTTTGCTTAAAGTAAATGAATGGACATGATCCTATATTCAGGATGAACTGGCATGTGCTAGGTTGACCTTGGCTGGACAACAGGTGCCCACCAAAGCTGTTCTATCATTCCCCTCCTCAACTAGACAGGGAGGAAAAAAAAATCGAAAAGCTTGTGGGTTGAGATAAGGACAGGGAGAGATCATTCACCAATTACCATCAAGGGCAAAACAGATCTGAGTTGGAAAAAAGTAATTTCATTTATTACCAATCAAAACAGAATAGGATATTGGAAATAATACCATATCTTAAAAACACCTGCCCCCCACTCCTCTCTTCTTACCAGGCTCAGCATCACTCCTGATTTCTCTCCCTCCCCGCAAGTGACGCAGGGGGATGGGGAATGGGTGCTGCAGTCAGTTCATCACATGTTGTCTTCTCTGCCGCCCTTTCCTCCTCAGGGGGAGGGCTCCTCACACTCTTCCCCTGCTCCAGCATGGGGTCCCTCCCACGGGAGACAATTCTCCACAAACTTCTCCAACACAAGTCCTTCCCACACGCTACAGTTCTTCACAAACTGCTCCAGTGTTGTTCCCCCGTGGGGTCACAAGTCCTGCCAGAAAACCTTTTCCGGTGTGGGTTCCCCTCTCCACAGGTCCTGCCAGGATCCAGCTCTAGCAGGGGCTTTCCATGGGGCTGCAGCCTCCTGTGGGCATCCATCTGCTCCAGAGTGGGGTCCTCCACAGAAATGAAGACAAAAATGTGTACGTTTGCAAAATTGTGGACTAGATGGCCTAAATATCTTAAAATATGATCCAAACCTCATTTTAATTAACAAAGACTCCCCTACTTGACATTACTACAGCAATGGAATCCTAGAAAGTATTATTTGAAGTTCAGATAAAAGAAATAATCTGTTGTTTTTTTGGGGGGGGTTTAAAGTAAAACATGACTAGACTGCCAAAACAAACTGGTATTATTTTATTGTTTTTTAAAAGACATATCTGTGGTATCTTGTATTAAAAATTCACCCCAATGCAAATATAACTGACAGTTGTATTGCTCTCATATTTTTATTTTTGGAATACGCATAAAGTATGTATGTGCTTCATGAATATTATTTTTGTTTTTATTTTATGTAAATAGGAAAACCATGCTCCAAATTCTAGTTACATGGTTTGGTTTTTTGGACATATTTCAAAGGATTGGTCTATGAACATGATTTCAGAAACAAGCATGGTCTTTTAGCTGTGAGTATAGTCTGTTAAATCTTAAGTCTTCCATCATATCTTGCAAACAAGGAATGGACTAACTCCTAAAATATGAAAAAGTGTATATGAGAAGAGATATAGATGTGATCATTATTTCATTTTTGTTATTATTCGGTGACACTCACAAACAGCATCAATAAAAGATAACAGTACTAACACTGCCAAAGTAACAATATAATCTTATCTAAAACTGTTTTTAATTACAACACTAATTGATTAAATACTTGGCCTTACTGCATACAGCAGGCTTGTTAAAGACAGGCAGGTTATTGTCTTGACTTTTCAAACTTGTGTCTACAGATAACCCCATAGGTGTTCTCTCCTCAGCTTTCAATGTGCCCAATGTGTACACAAATGTAGAGAGATAGCTAAAATTTGAGAAGGGGGAGTCTTTCTTTTCTGTTAGCTTGGATGGAGGAAACAGCGTTCCAGCAGATATTTAAAAGTAGTGGTACTACGTTCTTGGCAAAAGTGTTGCCAAAGATAAAATTAAAGGTAGGGACTATGAAATTCATAGACAGTGTTGCACCTCCCCCAGGCAACAGGAGAACAGGGAAGTAATAGAACTTTTGCAAGGTAGTTACCACCCTTTGACATATCAGAGCCAATTTAGCTTGTTTCCTTGCTTGTCCCACCACAGAAAACTTGAGTTGCTTGCCGGTTTCCATGAGATAGTTGAGTGAATTGTTTTCTCCAGCATTTGCCTAAGGTTAGTGCATAACTTCACTGGGATGACTGATGGGAATAGAGGTGACACCACTGTGCCTTGAAGACTAGTGGAAATGACCAAAATTAAGATCTGTTTCCAAGTCTTGTGTGTGAATGCTGAAATGAACCAAAGCTGTACAAGGAAAGAGGAATATTCTCAAGCATACTTTAAATACGAAGGACAATGAACAAATATGTAAGTTCAGCATTGGATGACTGTCTTGTATTGTGTTTGCATATGCAGAGTTTTTTGTTCCATATACTATAGTCTCTATCACACGTTAGGAAGATAGAGATAAAAAATATGGATCGTATCAGCAGACAAACTGTTAATGGCCTAGGATTAAATTATTACTTATGCATCACTATTTCTTCTCCAAATTAATGAGCATTGGTTATGGTTGCTGAAATTAAATAGAATTATGGGAAGAGATTTATGTCTCTTGTCTGAAATATCCAAATGGGTGTAGCCAACATCTAGGCTCAAGCCTTCTTTTCAGCAGGCACTGAAGAAATTTTCATTGTTATTTATCTCTTCCATTATGCACAAATTTCTCACTGAAATCAAAGCAAAGACTTAAAAACTTACTATGTGATCAGAGAGAGTGACAAGATTTAGCCCCACATTTGTAAATATGTGTCATTCTTTGTAGGGAGAAGTTAAAGGCAACAAAATTTACTGTTTTAATCAGTCATTTGACAACACAAGGCTTGGAAAAGCAATTAACAACATATGAAGCATAGAAAAAGCACACACAATTAGGAAGACAAACAATAGAATAAAGACTATCTCCTCTGGAGAAAAGTAAGCTGTAATTTCCCTGCCACCTGAATTTGGCTCATTACTGAAGAGAGTGCTAAAGATCTCCCTAATGACAGAAAATCATCAGACCGTAAGGAAAATATATAATACTACATCTGCTCCATTAAGAATGGCAGCTATAATTCTTTTAAACATAAAGCTTGAGCTTGAATCAAACAACTTACTTTCAGTCTATCTAGAAATAATAATCTTACCACTTCTTAAATGTCCTTGTGAACTTTAATAGCCTAAGACCACTTTAGCTCAGTAATGCTTTAGAAAGACCAAATCCAAGTTAAAAGAGGGAATTCAAAATCACAGCTTGAAAGTAATTTCTTAAGCTATGTTTGCTTAAAATTATTCCATGATGAACTAGGGCCTAACCCAAATTGTTTTGTAGAGAGTTCCTGCTCAGTACAGTAAAATTTGGATCAGACCCTCCTGACCTAACACCATTGCAGTACCAATAGATATAGGTGTGCACCTCCATCTATCATTTCCTCCCATTATACCAGGTCTGTATATTTTAATTGAGCAAAATGTTTTTTACAGTAGTATGAATCCCAGATCTGTGCCCCACAGACTGCCTTTAAGACTGGTAGATTCTGTGATAAATTCTGCAAATGTTGTTCTTTCTTGTTAAGCATTACCAGTGAGGAGTAACATCTCTGGTAGTTGCTACAGGTCTCCTAATAGACCACCAAGTATTGATTGAGTTCGTATTCCTTACCAAATAATTTAGACTCAAAGTATTATTCTCCTGTTCACTTCTGCTGATGCTTTACACCATGAACTGGCTCATTAAAGTCAGCAAGGTTGCACATACAATAAAGAAAATATAATCCTCAGTAGTAGTGAGCTGATCCTATGACAGTTTTCAAATAAGGAAATTCCACTTGAATTAGGAATGAATACTTCCTTGTGTTAAGTTTCAGTACAGGTCAAATTCATACCAGCACTAGAAATGTCTCTCATAAAAATGGAATTTTAAAACAAGTTATTGCACTATGAGTATGCCGTAACAATAACATGACCTATGCTTTTTATCATCTTTAAAATATTTTCTTCATTACTCAACTGCTTAAAGACTTTTTAAAAAACATTTATAAAAAAAAGATTGGTTTATTTTGTTGTTATTATTTTTTTTCCTAAAGAATAGATCCATCTTGAAAGTTTGTCTCAAATGTTGAGTTTTATCCTTTTTAATTAGAGGACATAAACAATCGCCTTTGTAGTCTAGCAGCTCTTTGAACTGCCTTTGAATCAAGATCAGAGACTACAATAAAAGAACTTCCTACTGTACAGTTTTATATCATTCTATGTGAGATGCTTAACATGTTGAAAAACTTAATATTATTCAATATTTGCAGCACTAAAAAGAGACAAATGTGGGTTTTGGCTGTCATTTCTCCTCATGTACTTTGCTGGAGGAAAAATGTATTTTCGGCATCAAACTTCATTTACTAAAAATAATGTTTTGCAAAAGGGAAACTATATTTGAGTTTTCTTGCCATTGTTCAAAGCAAATAATGTAAGTATAGTAAAAAAAAAAAAAATCTCAAATGGAAAATGTATACCTGAAGAAAACCCCAGTCCCAAAATAATCAGAAAAATAGCAAAATTAAAGAAAAATGTAAATTTTTTACTACCAGTCCACATTTAGGACCCCTTTCCTTTACAGATGCTCATTTTCCTTCTCAGCAGCCTCAATATTTTGAGCTCTCAGGACTGTTCATGCCTTGCATATTTTTTCCTTGTGGTTTTAATTTGCAGGGAACCGTTGCAAGCGAGCCCGGGCCGGCGAGCGCGGGAGATGAAAGGCGCGGCCGTGCTCCCGTGGGGCGCCTGCCGTGACCTACTTCCCGGGCAGCCAGACATAACCGGGGAACCACGTGCTCCCACCCCGCCGTCAAAACAAACCATTAAAAGCAGCAGCTTAAGACTGATTTAGGACCCTCTGGTCTTTAAGTGGTGTCTGACTTTTTTGATCTGCTAACTGATCACAGGTGGATGAAAGGGGATCTCTGAGATAATTAACTGTGAATTCGACAGGTTCACTGTGACAGAGGGGGACAGCTAGAGTTTCACCTAGCAGAGCATTTAAAAAGCAGCATTTGATGATTGCCATGGCAAAGGCATGAATGAAAAGCAGAGGATGAAAACATGCTTTGCCTAAAATCTATGCAAACATTCTGCCGTAAGTGTCACATCCTCCTGATTAAATTCTTGGTTCTCCCCTAAGTAATGTTGCATTTCAGCAGCATCAAATATTCTATGACAAATACAAGCACAGCTAAAAATGACTGAGAAAAACATTGTGCATAAAAAACCCCTAGCATGGCTGGGAAAGTCATCATTTTCAGTAAATGAACCAGCTATATCTTGCTCAATAAACCTAGTGTTTTTAGAAAAAGGATTCCAAAGTGACTAGGTTAATACTTAAGGTCATTTCTTCTTTCATGCCCTCCACCTGATCTTAGCGTTACGCTCACCAAAGGCTGAGTAGAGGCACTGAGGCAGGGTACCCATGGCAACACCAAGTAGCTGGCTGAAGTCTCTTGCAATGCAATTACAAAATAACTGTTATTTATTAAAAAGTTAATAATATTATTATGATTGATGTTACTTTTAATTCTGGATAGCATCAGATTACATAATTTCAGTGGCCCAACAGCTACTGAGATAGACAAATTCCTTATTCCACATGAAAAAGGGGTGAGAATTACACTTTTTTTTCTCATTAATCATGGAGTTTTTCTTTCTTGAAATAGAAAGTTGGTACATGAAGTCATCAGACAATAAAAATCCATCCTTAGTGTACATTTAACTACTGAACCAATATGTCTTTTTAAAACTTCTTCATATGAGAATCGATAGGTTTGGGTGAATAGATGACTGCTGCTACCTGTGGTGGGCAGTGATCTATTGACGATTTTTAAGAAAGGGAAAGTTATAAAACATTTAATTTCATTTTTTTAAAATTATTATTTATATGTAAAGTAACTAGAAAAAAAATAGTATTCTCTGTTTTTAAGAATTAAGAATACATAACACTACACTAACAATAATAGGGGGAAAAGTACATCAGGTACCACAAACCCTTATCTTTTCCATAGAAAACAGCAAAACCTTTCCCTTGCCTAGTCTTAAAACCCAGTCCTTAGAGATGTTATTAAGTGTGGCATTGGAGGGGCCACATGTCAGCTGATATTCTAAAATTGCTGACATATTTGCACCAGTCCCCTGACACTCCAAAATATGTGCTATTGTAGGAGGAGTGACTCTCAAAATCAAGGTAAAGAGAGACGGATAAACTGAAATTGAATCTGCTTACAAATGCAGGCAGCTCCACCAGGGACCACCTGGATTGACAGAATTGCAGCTCTGTGGCAAGAGGAGCCCATCACTTTGGTGCAGTTGGCCCCACAGTGTCCAGTCCCACACTGGGCTGTTTCTTAGTGTGAGCCTGCTTTTTTAGTCTCTCCAACGTGCCATGGACTCTAGACCTCCCATGATGCAATATCATCCCTTTAGGCATGGTAAACTCATAATAAAGAAAGAACAGAGCTGGTAGGATGCCTTTTATTTCCTAAATCTCTGTATTTACACCACTTTTGCTTCTTCACGCTCCACAAATGTAGCCTGAGCACATCCAGGAGCTCCTGTTTCCTTGTTAACTACATCTGGGAACAACCAACAGCTGAGCTAGAATCTTCCACTTCGGGCAGGAATCTCTTTTTTTTTTTTTTTTTCCCCCCCATATTAGAACCTTATAAATTAGGCTTTTAGTCTAACTCTTCTTGCTGTCAACAGAGAGAGAGAGAGAGAGAGACACTTTCAAAAGCAAATATAGCTGTATAAGAGATGCTTAGAAGGTGGAAGACATTCTAGAAATATACATCCCTCTCTGCAAAGACATTGCTTGCTTGCAAATTTGCCGCCACTGTAAATAGGGAGACACAAAGGCAGAAACCACTACCCACCGATCTTACAGGAAAAATAAACAATCTCTTGTTTATTTTCAGCCTTCTGGACAAGACCCCCACAATAATTTTAAGAGTATAAATGACTCTGTGATGGGTTCAGATGCTATTTCATATGAAGCATTCTCCATGTTATCTTTTTTAGAAGCTGATTAAAAATCCCACTGTAACTTACATATTTTGTGAGGACATTTCAAAACTAAAACCCCAATATTTTGTGTTGTGATGACTTCTTTTTTTACACTGTCCCTAAAAGCAGTTCTAAAATCTGTATTCTCCTCTTAGAATTTCAACTTGATCACTTGTACTTTCAGTTTTCCTTTCAAAAAACATGTTTGCATTAAATAAAAACATATATAGCATTTGCTCTTCTAAATTATTTTTCTGAGATGATTGTATCAGATATAAGACTTTGAAGTGTTGTCAGTTTTCTCAGGGTGAAAAAAAAAACAAGCTTGTATCTTGTTGTTTTAATCTCTTGGTAGTCTTTTTGGTACTTAACAAGAAGTGGGATTTATTTCAGCTTTTTGTTTGTTTTGCTTTTTTCATTTAATATTGTGTAATTGTTTTTTCTTTCATTTGCCTATCTATGTAATAGATGCTGTAAAGAACAATTCAATAACATTCATTCCAGATAAAGCCTTGAATGGTTTCTCATTCCATGTTTATTTTGGGAAATGAATGCCTGTTTATTAGAGTTATTTATCCCGTTTGCCTGTTAACATGTAAATTTTCTACAAGAATGTTCTCTTGGTGATACATGTACAATAACAGAAAGAAAAATAAAATTCTAATAAAATAAGATTAAATAAAAGTAGTGAAAAATGCACCATTGTTCTTTCTTACTGATCTCTAAGTTTTTATTTTCTTATAAACATCTCTTGGACTATTCTCTCTTTTTACTTCTTGGACTCTTTTCAAGTCCAAGTATAGTTCCAAGGAAAATAACTAAAGGATTCAGTTTAGTTTCCATCGTACTTGGCAAGTGAAAATTCTGGAGAACTGGAGGCCTGAACCAGAATAACAGCTGACTCACACTGTTTTCTCTTTTCCTTAGAATACAATTTATATTTCAAGGACATAAACAGAAAACTCAAGAAATTAAGTGCAGTAGCTGTTGGTTTCGTTTATCTTGTTTATATTTTTAAGAAAGAGCTCCATTAGTATTTCTGCAAGACTTCACTACTTCTCAAAGAAAATAGTACAGTAATATCATGGACCGGTAAAACTGTGACACTAGTTAAAGTCACTTAAGTGGCAGCCTTGTACAAATTGTAGCATCTCACAGGACTGCTGAGGAATACCCATGTTTTTTCCTTTTTTTCTCTCCACACACTTTTTTTATACATACATATATATATATATGTGTGTACGTATATATATGTATATACACACATACCATCATGAGAAGATTTCTTAATGAGATACACATAATGATTTTGCTATGCTGGTTACTGTCAGGATTAATTTTCACAACATTTATCTTTCTTGCATTGTGACGAACCAAACATGATTTCTGGATAAGTTGAGAAAAACAGTGATTTAACAGTCTAATTATGTTTTGAATGAACTCAATAATTTTATTGTAATTGCTGTTGTGTGCGTTAATATATTGTTTAGACTGCATCTCACTTTGTACAAAGCTATATTCCAACACCGTAAACACAAAAAACCCCCTCAACAGCCCTTAAGTATGTATATGACATGTGCAAGTCCTTAAAGATATGAGCTTTTATCTTTTATTGTCATGGGTCATAGTAGAGTTTTAGATTGCTTTCTGTCTTGACTCTGCCAACCACCCTGCCCCTCATCTGATTTTCCTTATGTTATTATGATGGAATGTGAACCCAGACTTCCTTGTTGTACCACTTTTAAGTACCACTCTTAGACACTAATATCTGCCTCTGTTGTTCTAGCCTTTAATTTAGTCTACTGTCCAGGAAGTGGCCTATTTAATACCCTCTCCCTTTTAGTTAACTAAACCTCTCTTGAAATTTCTAAAAGGAAACAGCTGCACTTTGGTAAAACACCAAAATCACTGGATACACTTCCCTTTCCTTCCTGGGACTGAGGGGGAGGATGGATTGCTAAAACAGAACCAGACATTTTGTGTGTTAGCAGGTGGCTATGCAACTTTTCTTCCACACAGCATTCAGATTTCACCTTCGCCCAAGATTTGGTCTTATTTGTGAAAGACAAAATCATGGCACAATGGACCCCACAAGTTGAAGCCCTTTCCGTTCCTGAAAAAAATAAAGAGTTTAAAATTGAACTGAAAGGCCATAAAATGTAGTCCAGATTTTGATTCTCCCATATTCTCCCTGGCTTGCCCAGACCACACAATATATTTTCCAGAAAAAGTTATTTTCATCTTCCTTGAGAGCCAAGCTGAGGAACAGAAAAACTGTGGCAGTGTAAAAGTCAGCTAACAGGCCCAGTGTGTCTGTCACGTATTGAGACAGCAGAGCATCTAGCAGTAACTACTGACTTCTCTCATATTATTTCTTAACTTTGTTATTGGGAATGCTAACTACAGTCAGGTCAGGTATCCTCAGCCATTTTTTTGCTGGTTTTGCTCAATATCATCACAACACTCCAGTATAATTATCAGAATAGTAAGCAGTTGTTGCCAGTGGGGTTTTAGAGGAGGGTGAGAAGTTCCCTTTTGGCTCCAGCAACAAGACCCAATGCATAAAGTGCTTTTGAAAGAGCATGTTATGGAGAGGAAAATCCTTCCTGTGCTGCCTGCTCGTCTATGGTTTGCAGCTGCGTTGGGTAGAACTTACATCCAAAGTGGTCTGTCTTTGTGCTGAGCTGTGCATTCATTATGATTTCTTTTAAAGACTGGACTCCTGATATTACACCAGGATTTGTAACTCTAGTTTGTTAAAATAGTTTTAGTTCCTCTATATCCAGAATATCCTGAAGCTTTTACAAAATGTGGCTGCATTTCTGTCAGGCAAGATGAAAAAAAGGTATCATTTTTCTCAGAAGTACATTGGCCTCTTGCCTACTCATTCTCACCAACAAAGCATGCCATAGTTTGTGTCTTGACTATCTAAGACCTCTTGTCTCCCAGCACAGGTTGCTGTGGCAGCTAAGACAATTCAATATTTCAGAACCTAGATACAGTATCTGAGGCTGGTAGCAAGGTGTTTCTTATTAATGAAATTGTTTATCTAGGGCATTTTCAACTTTTACCATGTTTTGACAAATGATAATAATATCCTCATACACAGGATGATTTTTTTCATTTCAAACCTAATATCAATGTCAAATTTCATACAAGCTAGAATCCAGAGAAGCGGGATCTCTGTTCCTATTACCAGAATTCTCATAGTCAGCTCCTGAAAATTCGGTAAATAGGATAATAGGAAAGGTTTACAGTGCAAATTCAGAGATACGTGTTGAAGGATCATACCTAATTGTACTTTACTACTGGATTCTATGTTAGTACCTGCATCCCTGCTTGGTATGTTGATAGTGTGATCTGCTAGGCAGTGGCAAAGGGGAGACCGGACCCCTTATCACCGCACTGTTTTCTCTAGAACTGGCCTGCAGAGTTGAAGAGATCCTGTGTTGCAATGGAAAGGCAGGAGTTCCCTGCAATCCTTTAAGCATGTGGGAAATGGGATACTGGGGAGGTATATCCCCCTGGACCCTGCAGTAAATATCAGACTCTGGATAAATAAATGTCAGCTTCTCTTCTATCACTGTCTTTTTTCAGTAACAGGCTGGCACTATTCACTAAAAGACCTTTAGTTCTTGACTAAAGACTTGACTAAAGTTCTTGACTACTCTCTTACTAAAGAAATGGAAACACCTTCTTAGCAGCTGTTGATGAAAATGTAAGACTTTTTTTTTTTTTTTTTCTTTTAAGCTTGAACAGGTTTAAGTTTTGTTTCATTATTGTTGAAATTAGATCATCAGTAAGACTGCAAGAGGCAGGTATTTAGAGGAACGCCTGGAACAAATTAATTCCAAGGAATAGAAATGATAAAGGGCAAGCACAGCTGGCAATACAAAATTTTACAGAGAATGTCACCAGGTACGTCATAACTGCTCGTCTACTGAGGTTTTGCTTGTGCCTTCCAGTGCAGAATAACATTTCCCAGGGTAGGTTTACCTTGGTATAGGTTCTTGCGCACAATTGTAGTAAGTTAAAAGCTATTGAAATTTTGTTGTTAACTATAATTTTCCAAGGGTGACATTTTTGCTACTGGATTTTTGGATCTTTCTGTGGTGAATTATTAATACAGAAGAAATATCTATCCACTATACATAGCACATCTATCTTGTTTGGCTGTTTTGGACAGTTTAGAAATGTTGATAACTGGTAGCAATTTCTCACCGAAGACAGCAGAGTATTTAATCATGAAATTTAAAAAAAAAAAAAAAAAAAAAAAAAATAACAGAAAGATATGGGGAGCATTCATAATGCTCAACTTCAGTCACCTTTTTCAGGCAGATGAACCAGCCAGACGGTTACATCTGATGTAGGAAACAAAATGGGGAAAAAGCAAAGACCCATAATTGTCCCCATTGTTTAATTCTTAGTTCACACCTGGTATGGTTTAGACCCAGTATCCCAGGTGACAGAGTAAAAATCATTCCTGTAGGCGTTGTCATTATAGCTTCAGGTCTTAATGTCTCACTCTGATAGGCTTCAACATAGACGCCTTAGTACTGCAGGCTTATTAAAGTGAGAAAAATTCTCACAAAACAATTATTGTGTAGTTGTAACTATTGTAGTTATAGCTATCAGTGGCGGTAATAACTGGCCTCCAAGGGAGCATTTGCTGCCCAGCCAAGGCCCAGGGCCAAGCATTATTTGATGTGGACGTAAGCAGCCCTGACAGCTTAGTCTCGGAACCAGCTATCAGTTCCTGGCCTTGTTTCATTTAGCTGTTTAGGTGTATCCATAGTCTCCCTTTATTTCTTTTAATGCCTGTGTAGACACAAAGGGTCCTCCAGAGAGTGACTCAGGTGACTTAAAATAGACTCACTCTCAACTGTCCGATTGAGAAGGCTTGTTTCTGTTGGCTGAGAAAACTAACCAGGGAAGATATTGCAGTAAATAAACAACTTTAGACTAGGAGGTCTCACTGCTCACTGTGGTTACAGAAATTTGTCTGGAAAGCTAGCCGAGGTTGTGACAAGTATAAAGGCAGGATGTTTTAACTTGATTTTGGGGCCTATTTACTTCTCTGTTCACATTCAAAAGAATGGAAGTGAAATTGGAGGAACTCACAATTTTCATACATCTCTTTGAGATACACATTGTTTTTCTTCAAATTAATTTGTCATTTATGGCTCCAGTGTAACTGTGGACAAAAAAGGTGGCATGGGTAATCAGAAAAATGAAAACTGATTTTGCATATTTTCTTTTCTTTCTTATTTGGGAAAATTCAGGAGACAAATTTTGTACTATGCAAAGCATGTAATTGTAGGCAATTAAAAGGACTTTAGGGATATTGATATACTTTCGTGTGTTTGTGTAAAACAGAAAAAAGTGCTACCTGAGCCCAAGTCAATAGTCAAAACTAAAGTGAAATTATGGATAACCATGACTATACAGCAATAAAAACCAGGTGTGTCTGATAATTTCTTGTTGCTTGAATGTCTTCTCACTAGTAACCATGGAAGGGCTGCTGAGCTTCTTACAGACAAAGTACACAGGAAGGATGCCTTGCACACCTGAAAGAAATGTGTGCAAATCTTGTGGCATAATCTTACTGCAGAGATAGAGGAAAGTCACACCTGAGGTATTAATTAATTGTTTGTTATAAAACCTTATTCACAGCTTTTCCAAAGCATTCTTTCTAGCAGTTTTAGATCAGGCCTGCACTGATTTTAATACAGGAATTTTGTCCATTACTTTCATCTCTGTACACAATATTGACCTTATATTCTGAATCTATTTGATTCAAACCAATTTTGTAATTAAAAAAATGCTAAATGCTTTCACAAGCAGTGCAGGTATTAGAAAGAACGTTTTCTTGTTCTTAACGGTTCATTCCTAGTAGTGTTTCTGTAAGATCTAGCTACTTACATGTTAAATGCAGCTAAAGAATATATTCAGGCAGTCATACAATGTGAGAGAAAAGATATACGAACAGGTAATTACTTCTGATAGTTTTACGTTTGAAATATATCTATCTGCTCACATTGTGGGAAAAAAAAATATTTACATACTTATTTTTGAATTTCAGTATGAAGTTTTCAGAGGTGCCACTTTTCTTTCCCTCACCCCCAATACATAGTTTATCTGACCTTAAAAGACTACAAAATTCTTTTGTATACACATTAAAAATCATACAGGAATCCTTGTGTAATTGGTAATACATGCATGGGGAATGTAACTCTCATGTTACCTAAAACTCAAATAATTAAAAAATACTCATTTGATCGACAAAAAAAATTTGTTATCAGAAGTAACCTGTGAGAGTGAAACACATACAACAGCATAGAACCTACTATTTTTATTTTTGTTGTTGCTTTGGGGTTCATATCTCAATAAATTTTGCCTCCAAAGCAGAGTTTAAGTATTTTTTGGACAGTTTATGAATATGTTATCCAAATGTAATACTGACACTAGATCTTAGAGGAAAAATTTAATGAGCAGTATTTACACACAGCAGTTTGGAGCCACTGAAAAGAATAACAAGATGTCTATCAGTTCAGTCAAATGAACATTTCAGCGTATTAGTGTCAGGAGACTTAAAAAGAACCAAAGTTCATGTTGAACTCAAGTTTTTATGCCATTACTTAAAGCTATTATGGAAAATATTCTTCCCCCACATGTAAATAACAAACATTGTATTCAGTGGTTCTCAAGTCTGGGCAAGGAATATATCACCACCAGCACAATAGCTGAAACACAATTTTCTGTCTTCGGGGTGGGCAGAAAGTTGTGCGCAGCAGCTGGAGCTTTAGAGAAACTGACAAGTTACGTTTTTATGACCTGCTTGAAACAATCTGTTTCGACATTTCAAGAATTATCACAGCTTCTGGGAAAAGCCAAGCGTGCAGTCTAAGCCCAACAAGACAGTCCTCTGTGTTGAAGTTTAATTAAGCCACCTACTGAGAAAACTACCATAGGGGAAGTACTTCTCTGAGCATAGGATTTTCAAACTGGTGGAGAGCATCCAGGGAAGACAGCAGTTTCGACACTCAATATATTTGCCCTAGTTCCTATGAATTACACGCCCTACTTCTTATGAATTATGCATATTGTAAGCTTAGTTAGGAATAATGTTCACAAATTTGTTGGTTACAATGCTGAAATAGTCAGTGTATCAATCCATAAATAAAGTATGTCTTTTGCCCACCCTAGTATTTCAGTTTTGTAATTCAGTGGTATAGTTAGACTTTAATTAGTTTACAGATTGTCATTACCACAATCTGTTTACTTTTTAAGCTTCTTTTGGTTTAGTTTTAATCCATCGATATCAGTGAATTTTCAGAAAGCTTTGTGATATGCTGAAGTACGTCATTTGTGTCCTTAGATAGCACGATAGAGGAATGAAAACAAGCACCACGTCAGAGAACAAAGATCATTAGATGATCATTAGGAATGAAAGACTTTGCATGTAATAGGTGTCAGTTTATATTAAATTAGGAAATGAGCTACTCTTGATTATGTTTTCAAACATTTCAGTTATGTTTTCAAAAAATTGGTCTCTAAACTTTTTACATAACATATAATGAAGAAACTACCAGTGATTATTAAATTGACATTGCATTGATGTCAGTGGGACAGGTCCCATGAGTTAAACTTTCTAAGGCTGGAGCCAGATATGAAAAGTTTCTGTGAGGTTTTTTAAATGTCAGGTCAGCTTCATACTCATTGGATTTTGCTAAGGTTAGTTTTAAGATCATGAAAAGAAGTGAAACAAGACAACACTCCTCTCTCTTCTTGCCTCTTTGTCTTTCTTCCCACATACCGCTGTCTTCAGAATTTGTCCCATGTTCTATTTGGCACATGAAAACAGTTTTTTGGTTGTTTTTTTTTGGTTTTGGGTTTGATATTGCTTTTGTTTATTTATTTGTTTGTTTTATTGTTTCATTGTTTCATCTACTTTGTTCTATGCAGCACTTTAAAGGGTACATTTGGTACCTATTTGTTACAGACAGTGCCTTATTTTACGTGAAAAGTAAATAAGTATTTTATTCAGGAAAGCATGCTAAGTTGCAGATATTTAGATTAGTGTCAGACAGTAACATTTCAGTTTTGCTTTTACTAATCAATCATTTTCTAAGAGGGAGGAAAAGATGGGATTTCAATCAATAGTGATCTCAGGTTTAATCTTATCCTAACAAACACCCCAGGGATGTTAGAGAACCATTCCCTACAGGGTAAATAAATACTTACAGGTCATCTTTCACTAACATATGTAGTTCAACCTTATCATCTGTCTACTGGGAAATTTGGAATTTTTAAAACCTAAGATGTCATATACAGAAGGTATAAAACAGATACACTTTCCATAGATGAGTCTGCTATTTGCCAGTTAAAAGTAATGATACCTTCAGTTTTCAAAACTTAGTGATTTGTGCAGATTACATGAACAGGGGTCATGGGGTTGTTCCATTTACTGGAAATACACTAGTAATATTTTTTAAGTATGAAGAAATTCAATGGCTTGGGAGCTGTTTTCTTTCTTCTTTGAAGATTGTAATGGTATTTCTCTATTTTTCATTTTAAAAACTGGATTCAGCGTCCACTGAAATCACAGGAAAAAAAAATTCTACTGGCTTCCTTGAAATCTAGAATGACCTTTTACTTGTCTGTCTACTACAGAAATGTTCCATTATTCTCTAACTCTTCTAAACCATAACTTCAGCGAAACTATATTTAAGCTATAGAGTACTTCCCAGAAGCGTCTCCATTTAAAAAAAAAAAGAAAAAGAAAGAAAGAAAAAAGAAAAAAAAAGAGAGAGAAAATGCAGAAGAACTAAAAACTTTGAAAATTACTTCAGATTTATAAATATGATATAGAAAATACTTATTCTTCATCATTAAATTTTAAAAGCATTTACTAAAGAAAGGGCATGAAATAAAAGCACAAATGATACATAGAGTATGTGTAAATGGTAGATTTTAAAATGACTTGACTATAATTCACTTGTAATTTGGAGATGTTAGCAGAGTGTTAGAATGAGACATCAGCTTTACAAATGTAAGTAACAAACACTTTTATCATTAAAGGCTTTTTTGAATTAAAAATTTTATGACAATAAAAGCCCAGTTCATGTAAGTATGCAAAATTTTCCCACGATACGCACATGTATATAAATTGAAATAGGTAAATAAATATCTAGAACTAATAAGATTAAGATCCTGGAGAATGGAATATACTGGCAAAAGATTCCCAGATTAATTTGGTCCGACACACAGAGGTTCTTAAAAGAAGCTGCCTATAAGCTTAGAAGCCTGAGCATCTGACAGGCAGAACGGGAAAAACAACATAAGAAATGAGATTGCTGGGCTCTAAGTCACATTTAAACACCCAATAAATGGATCTTTGTAAAGCTGAGCCTTTAGGATCTGAAGGCTTTATCAGATGTGCTAGACGAGGCAGGCTGCAGGGATCAGAGCAGGGCAAAGGGACCAACTATGTCACAATCAACATTCAAAGGGCCATATGTTCTTCCTGGTTGCACAGCGTGTTGTGGCTTGTAGCCACAGAAAATGAAACCAATAAACTGGGCAAGGAATGATGATGGGACCTCCACTGTAGAGTGCGAAGTCCAGGCTGGAAGTGCTGCTGCCTCCCAGGAGGAACAGTTCAAGGGACAGCAAGGGGATGGGCTCCACCGAAAAGGGGACTTATTGAGTCAGCATGTGAATCTGGCCAATTCTGCTTCTCCCACTTTGACCTGAGCAGAAATAGTGAATGACGGTACCCATATACATATAATAGGAAGTGAATCAGTGACCCAATTTTAATTGTTGTTTTGATTTAGTGTACAGATGCTTCCATACAGGGCTGCTAGAACAAGATGAACTCCATCACCTGACTGCTATCATCTGTATGAGAACATTGATTGGATTACTTACTTACTTACTTCAAGGTTTCTTACACATGACCCTAGTACACTGTAAGAAATGCTCTTTATCCAGTTATAGGTTTTTCTACCAACAATACCAATAACTAGGAA
This sequence comes from Podiceps cristatus, assembly GCA_000699545.1. NCBI lineage: Eukaryota > Metazoa > Chordata > Aves > Podicipediformes > Podicipedidae > Podiceps > Podiceps cristatus. Next base: position 10,615 of record JMFS01136542.1, on the reverse strand, counting down.
TATTCTCTTTAAAAATTAGAAATTTATGTTGAAAGTACTATACATGTAATTTATGATCATATTAAATACTGAAATTGTAATAGCTACTTATTTACATTTCAGTGACTTAGAGAAGAAAGCATGCTCAAGCTTTTTGTTTTTGCCATGTAGAAGATTAAGGCAGACTCTTAGGTAACTTGGATTAGTGTCCTTGTGTAGTCTGCAAATAGGATATCTATAAATAACCTTAAATCTTGGTTTAGTTTGTATTTTTATATGTTCCAGGATTACGAGAACAGGACTAGAGTGAGAGTGTGAGGTGAGCATGAGGTAAACTTGTATATGAGACAAAAAGAATCACTTGGAGTTGTTTCTCATGAAGTTGACTTCAGTTCAAGGCCACCTCCTATTCCAGAGTTTTGCTCATATATAGGAGCATAGATTATTGTAACTTTTATTCCAGTTAACCAGTAGCTTATTTCTGGAGCACTCTCTGTCTGAATTTAGAAAATGAAAATACACGTAAGTTCACATAGCAAAGAAAAGAAGGTGTAATGACAACTGACAGGTATATCAATTTAATTATTTGTCATAACATCCAAAGATCTTAAGACAAACTTACAGAAGAGTAAGAAGGTTATGGAGCATGCACTGTTGGGACTGTTTTGAGATGAACATTTGCTTACTTGCTTGTTCAATGAGTTATGACCTTCAAAATGCTACAGAAAAAGAAATGCAAATGTCAAGATACAGTCTCTCCTCAGAAGACTATCAATACCAAGAATGGTTATTGCTGATTGCCTGAGTTCTGTTGGAGAAAAGAAGTGTCATCACGGGATGACTTGACTTTCCTGCTTTTATAGAAATATCTTCTTTAAAAAAATTCAGTTTAATCTTTCTTGAACGACGTTCTCTTCATACAGAAGGAATTACCTCAGTAGTCTGAAAACCTGATTTTGGATTTTCTCCTTGCCTCAAAAAAGAAAAAGGACAGGAGGGAAACCCCATGAAAACCTATCTACAGAGGTGTTCACCAGGACATGCAGCACCTCAGCCATAGTTCCTGTGAACTACTAATGTGAAATATCTGAGTATTAAACTTTCAACTACTCCTGTATACATTTTATGTTTTATAAAATTTTCTGGTTAATATGCTTTTGAATTAAAAGTCCAATACTTTTCAGTACTATGCAAAAACATTAAAAGCCCCTATTATTTTTTCAGTTTTAAATAAATAAATACTCTCTGACTAAAAATAAAATTCAATTTTGTCCCTCATTTTCCAGTGGTCAGTTTTTCAGACATAAATGGTACTTATTGACAGTGTCACAGAAGAAACCTGAAGAAAGAAAATCCCTTAGATTAGAAGCCAAATGTATTGTTAAAAATGGTAGGGTGAGTAAAAGTGAAGAGGAGGACAAACAAAGCCTGAAAGTTATACACAAATCTCTTTACTGTATTAGAACAGACTTTGAAGAGCTCTAATCTCAGCTCTTTGCACTGACGTATTGTTCAGTCCTGAGCAAGTCACTAATGTTTTTGTGCTGTATCTCTATTTCCCAAGCTACAATACTGTTCAGAGACTGTAGATAGTGGGTGATAATTTGGATGCTCTGGGTAAAACTTTGTACTGTGATGAGTGCACCAGTGTGGGAGTAGGCACCCAGTGATAGCGGTGCAGGACAAGCAACATGCAAATTTACTTCTCCGTAGCAAAGGTGGTAAGACTGCAGCATTCTCGACGTTCTATTTTCTCTAACAGCCTATATGATTAGTAACAAAAATAGACCTGTAAGTGACAATTCAAGGCCTTATATCATGGGGAATTGTCCTGGGCACTATTTCCTACAAATTGTCTCTGCAATGAGAATTTCTAGGGGGATTTAGCAACATCAGAAGAAATAGTCTACTAATTTGAGGGTACAAGGATGCAAATACTGACAATCGCAGTGCTTGTTAAATGGAAAATACGGAGGGGAAAACTAATTACAGTTAAATCAGGCAAGCACGGAGAGAATGTCTAGCCAAAAGCACTTTTACTGTATGATAAAACATTTTTTTTGTCTCTACTGTCCTTTAATTTAAATAAATGCAATTTAAACAGACAAGCTGATTTCAAATTATAGTGTATGATTCCTAGAACTGGCATAGCTTAGTTCATTTGTAGTGTTTAGAGATCACAGAAAGATAATACATCTTTAGTGAAATATGCTAGGCTTTTATGTATACTCTCTTCTTGGTGTGCTAAAAAGTTTTGCTTCTCACCTTGCTTTGAGTGCTTAAGTTTGGTAACAGTGGAATGTTGCTGTTGTTGTTTGAGTTACTCAAGGTTATTTCAAGTCTCATGTTGCAAGCAGTTTCATAAAGCTACAAGGTCTGAATAAATAGGTCACCTAAATTCAGAGTCAGTATATATTCATTTCTACATTCCTGAGTCCAACTGTCACTAAATGATGAGCTCATAGTCAGTAGCTTAAAAAGGAGAAAAATAATTTCTGTTAACTGTCTGTGGTTTAGTGAGTTAGCAAACAGGATTGAGTAAAAATAGGACAGTTAATCATCTATAGTGCAGACAGCAAAGCTGTTTGCAGCTGGGACCAGGTCACTCAGTGCTCTATCGTTTCTCAGTTACTGTTTGTTGTGTTCATGTTAGAGCAGCAATGAAGCTATTGCACCACTGGTAGTCAGGGAAGCATTCCTCTTCTGCATGACGAACCCTCCGGACTCTCCTGTCCCTGCCAAATCAAGAACTGCTTGATCCTTTCTCCGTGGAGCAGCATGCACAAATGCAGAACTGATGCGTGCATATCCAAAACCAAACACAGTGTGGCGAATCAGAAGTGCAATTTAGATGAAACATCTGTAAAGATACAGACTTTTATGGACTCAGTCATTCTCTTGGTCACCTCTTTCTCTTCCCACAAGAAACATGCAGAGAGAGAAAGAGAAAGAAGCAACTACAGTTTGTGGATTCTTTATATTTAAAGAAAGATGAGCTCATATGTTTCTGTAAAGTAGAAAAGGTGACCAGTGTTTTCGATGCTGTCGGCTATCTTCTTGAACTAGTTTGTTTTCAGCTATTCATTTAGGGCCTGATTCTACCTCACTTGCCTTACACTGTGCAACATTTTAAGGAAAATAATTGTGTGCAGGATCGGACATAGGGAATATATTTTGGGATGAACATGCACTGTGGACATACCCTGTGCTAAAGGCTCAGCGCAACTGATGAGTCCCAGGGCCACGAACTATTGTTCTCTTTCCAGAAAGTGGGGCATTACCATGTCTTTCAACCATACAACATCTAGTTTCACAGATTTCTGTATGCACTTGGGTAAATGCAAGCAGGTGTCAGCTGTTCCTCCCTCAGCGTACAGGAGGTGCACCTTATCAGGGTTGATGGAAGGACTGTAATCTTGAACCCATTCTCTTCTCATTTGTGTCAGAGGGGGCCTTTGAAGCAAGGACCATGCTTGTGCACCATGTCTGTCCAACTAATTGTCCTCTACCAGCATGTTTCATGGAGTATTCTGTGTTTTCTTCCTTACACCATATCAATGACTGCATGGATCATAACACAGAGTCCGTTTTGCTGAAAAATGAAAACAAGACATTGCTCAAATCCAACCATAAATGTTGAATATTAACAAATATTAACAAAAAATATATCCTAGTTTCAAAACATCTCCTCTGACTCCTGATGACATTCAGTTGGATGAGGTTTTTATGGTTTTTGTAAGCAAATGCAGTCTTTACAACTCAAGGGGGTTATAAAGAGTATGGTAGACAAAGCTGACTGAAAATGTTACAATTTCACTATTTATTCTCCAGAGCTTATGCTTCCATCCTTTACAAGCCCAGGACAGTAACATTGACTCCCTAAAAGCAACATTAAATAGTGCAGTAAGATGTACTGTAACAAATATTAAAGATGTTTCTATTCCCACTGACCGTGAGGCCTTACATGTTTACTATTCCTGCCTTCCCGTAAGGTAATCCGTTTCATGTTTTGAAGCAGATATTTACTACATCACTTCCACTACTACTACTTCAAGTGGATTTTTTTTTTTTTTAATTTTTATTTTCTGTCACAATGAAAACTACAGTGAAAAATGCAGAGGTACTAAATTATGACTACTATATGACTTTAGTAATTTTCTTCATTGTCATTTGACCTATTTTATCTTCCAATAAATTTTCAAACAAATATTTTGGATACCAAACAAGGAATAAAAAAAATTGTGATTTTTTTTTTTTTTTTTTGACAAAATGAAGAATTGTCCTTGAAACTGCAGAAGAAATCCATGTATGCAAATCCTAGCCAACAATTAAAGGCCAAGGAGGTCTTGCAGGCCCATTTTTGGAAAAGGTTCTAAAACTTTGTTAAGTGACCTACACTCTTGAGTATATAACCAATAGAAATAAAGCTTTGCAATGTCTGCAATATATTTATGATGATATGATAGCTATTAAACAGATTGTTCTAATAACTATTTCATTTGTGATAGTCCTACTATGATGTTAGACTTCCTTCCAAAAAAAAAAATAATAAATTCATTAGATTCTGGATTTATAGTAGTTCTGTGCCGTTTACAACCCACTGTGTTGATTCTAGAGCAAAATCCTGGGTCTTTACTTTGTCATTTTGGGATAGGACGACAAGCATAGTTCATATCCTTCTAAAACACAAAATCTCAGCTATATTTTAAATAGAAGATTACTATGAGCTTTGTCACAATCTTTTGGAATGATTGCTATTCAGATCTTCAAGAGGTCCATAAGCTGAAGCTGAATGGATAGCTTGTCAGTGTAGAAATAATCTGTATTGAGAAAGTGTAGTAGAATAATGATCTAAAAAAATATTAGTTTTAATTCATGCATGAAAGTGACCTGATGGCTCATAAAATATGAGCTATGATTGGACTAATTTTCTTTCAAGTAGATTACAAATGAGACCTTATAAATGTCTAGTTAATAAATCCTTGTTAAAATTATTAACCTGATTAATTTCTCAAGTGAGGTAGATAATTCTGATTAAGAGTCCACAAATATGTTGCAGGAAAAAATCATATCACAACTTATAAAACCAGCATGCATTTATTAAGTTATTTCTTACCATTCCCAAGTTCATAAGGGAACAGTAATTATTCTTTTTGCCTTTAAATGTATTCACGCAGATTTGTGAGGTATTAATCCAGCAGATTTGAGGGTCCACCTTGTTACATGTGGGCATGGGAAAAACTAACAGTGAGACTGTGAACCTTCCTAACCAAGATCTGGTACTGATACCTCATCCTGTTAAAGAAAAATCACATTTTTTCATCTTTCCCACTTTTGTTACAATTTATGTTTAAATCTTCAAGGAATTTCATGTTTTGAAACTGAAAAGAAGGTTGTTATGAGATTGCTCTCTAAGGAAAGGGTAACTTCACCCTCTTGGCAATTAGTGGTGCTCCATGTGCCCACCCTACCAAGACCAATTATGGGAGAAGACAAAAAAGAGCTTTAATTAGCTACAATGTGATAGGTGCTCAGTCCCTTGTTTTGTCTCATGATAAGGTCAACACTGAAGGATGCATTTTTTTTATATTATTAATTACGTACTGGGAACCTTATAAACAGAAGCTGGACTGCATTCACACTATTATTATCTGAGAAAATATAATTATCACTGTATTGGTAGAGAAGGTTGTGGTAGACTGATTAAATTCATGCAGGAAATTCCTTGGAAAACATCTTCTAAGAAAACTTATGTTATATCAGAGGTAGTCAATTGCCTGAATGCAAGACTATTCTTCCTCTCTATGATTTACAAAGTCCTTTTGCTGAAATCACTGGAATTCCATGCTGAAAAATCTGTGTGAAAAGAAATCAAGTTTATAGACTGTATTTGAACATCAAGTACTCAATTCTGGGGCCTTTTGGCCATTTTACCATCTTGGTACCTAGTCTACCTGCAAATTGGTCATACTAATAATTTCCTTGACCTTGGAGTTTATATGCTTGGATTTTTTTGTTTGTTTGTTTGCTCAATTGAATGAAATGCAGCATTCCTAGATATTATGAAAGAGGTCTAAATACCAGAGAAGAAGGTTTCCTTTTCTCCTCTGACACAGCCCTTTAATAAAGGGTCCCATTGCAGTTCTCTTATTCAGACTAACTAGTTCTTCTTTCCTCATGTAAGGTAATGGTTTCATTATGATGGTTTTACATACAAGGTACTATTCAACATAATGGTATCACTATCTAGCTTACATATATTGTTCATTTGCAGTTTTTAAACTGTAGAGAAAGTCTGCATTAATCTGTTGTAAGTATAACTTAAGAGAAATTATGCAAAATCAGGGGTAAAAATATTATATTTTGTGGCTCTGATTCCCCTTCTAATAATTTTACACCTTGTAAGTGTAAGTCCTTGTAAGTGTAAGAGTAAGTCCTTGTATGCGTGCATCTAGTTTGAATATAAATGAGTTGTTCTGGGTGTTGGAAAAGGTGACTGCTCTTCTGCTCCCATTTTCCTCTCAAAGTCTTTATTCAGGTTAATTGTGATGAGTTTAATGCCAGAATCATGTGAGAAACACACAGAATATCAGACATGATGTTATCTAGAGCAGTCAAGGCAGTCATTTGTGTGAATTATTCAAACCACTAACGGTGTGCCACAGTGCCTGTTGCTACTGAAGTGGAAACAAAATCAATTGTGTACAATATGTATTGTAATACGTACAGTGTGAAGGGAAAGCAGATGGCAGGGATGCATAAAACTTTAATGTCTTCCAATCTGTTTACTTATTTTAATCAACTATCATAATCATCACCCACTGTGTACTTTGTTTACATGGGGAAGTGCTGGTGTGATCAAGCAAGAGAAAATCTCGAGAAATGTGCCAATTTTAAAACATGGTAATTAGAATTAGAAAGCTACTGTGTGCTACAAAGGTTTAGGACAGACTAGATGATGCCATGAAGAGTTAGTTACCTTCCACTTAGGACTGCATTCACTCACAACAAAACAGGTGAAATATGTGCCAGCACAGATTTAGCAGGTGACATGTATGGAGAGATGCTATATTAGCACTGGCCTGTATGGATCACATTTCCATGTCCCTTGAAGTCACCTTCCATGTCACCAGCTTCTTTTCTCGATGGAACACGTGTTTTCCTTGGTTCTTATCTCCTTCATAAAGTACTTGGAGATTTCTATCTAAAAAATACAAGATGTAGTCCTCAATATTATTTCTATGATGAAAATGTGACTTGAATGGAGAATGAGGGGTTTTTTCCAGTTTTTTTTTTTTTTTCCCACATGCATAAAACTCAATAAGCAACTCCTATTTCAGATGAAAGCTTCTGTCTTCCAAAGCTGAAGGAGAAAGAACCAGCCTAAATATTAAGGCTGCCTGAGATTTAAAATAATAATTTTTTTACAAAACCTTTAAAGCCCTAGTGTGGACTTCAGGACTGCATTTGACAAATGTCTTACTCTACAGGTATGCTCGTGATGGCTGGGGTGGAAGAAGTCTGTGACACACATAAGAAGTGTGTGTGAATTTGTGAATGGCACACTCAGTTTAGATTCTCTCTGCTCTGCTCTGATTCTCAAGTGTTTGTTATGAAGCTGTAAGGATTTCTCATATCTCAGACTTGCCATAGAAGACTTTCACAAATGATCAAAATATATAGGAGGTGGGAAAGAGAATTACTACTCGCTAAATAATGTTTTCATGACAGAAACCATTTTGTATCCAGTTTAAAAAAAAAAAAAAAAAAAAGGGAGGATGACAGAGATTAGTTGTTAATATTTTAAAGTGTGGCACAGAAATTGTTTTCATATACTAAACTTATATTACAAGCTACTGAACCTATGACAATAATAGATATGTGTAGAAAAAATACTCTCTGAGGGGAAGGAAGTGGTGTAGGGGAAAGAACTGGTGTTGATCAAGTTGATCAGGGCCCCACAAATTCAGTTCCTTGTCCAAAGTCAGTAGAAGCTCTTTCTTCCTCTTCAGTAAGTGGAAGGAAATGTATCTGCTGGATACTTTGACCCAGATTTTGACATTCTTAAATTAAGGAGATCCTAGTCTATAATCAAAAGTGAAGCAACTAATAAGCTATGAAGGAAATAATCTCCTCATAGGAAGGGTCACCTGTGGAGATGTGACTGCTGACCTGCAATCCACTGTTCTGTGAGTTGTAAAAATACATGATGGGAATGAGGATGTGCATCCGGGGAAGAACCTGATGACAAAACTAATCTTTGAAAGTAATTCTGGGAGGGATATTCCAATTTTCTTCCTACACAGATTCTTTCAGGAACTATCTCTATGTCATTATTTCCTCCTCTGTAAAGCAGGCAAAATAATAATTACATTTGAGAACTAATTCCTGTTAGAAATAATGTTGACAATACCTGCGAGGTGCTTGCCTAGTAAAGACACTTATTCAAGAAATTAATATTAATGCCTTGAACTTACTTGAACAAAGGACTAAAGGTCTGTGGAGTAACAAAAAAGTAAGTGACTGTGGTTGGATACCTGCTCTCGATGTAGAGTTGTGATCCGAGCTGGGGCACAGTTCTCCCCAGGAAACTCCCAGCAGCGAAAAGGCAGTGAATAGAAGACCTTGAATTCAGGTCCTCTGTCATCCTGTGTTCATTAGCTGGAATGGATGCCCTCACCTAAAGTGCATCAAATTGTTCCTCTTCCCTGAAACTGCAGAATGGAGAAAGGAAATGAAAAAACAAAAACTATAATTCACTAGGCTGTTTCTGTGATGGAACAGTTCTGTCTCCTTTTAATTAAGCCCACTTTTTTTTTTTTTTTTTTTTTTTTTTTTTTTTTTTTGATTGGGTGAAGGATAATATCATTTGGTTTAATCTTTATAGAGGATTCCATGGAGGGAATTAGCACATCCAGTATGTGAAGGTATCTTCTCACCCACAGATGTCTGAAGTTGAAGATACAGGTAGGAAACATCAGTTAGCCAAAAACTCTTTCAAACATCAATAGCATTGCAACAAATGGAGTTTTACTACCATTTGGATACAAATCATATAAATAAGGTATTTATTGTCCCCAAGTGTAAGAAATCAGGCAAGTAAGGCAAGAGGCCAGTATGGCTGAATCATGACCTGCTGGTCAAATTAAAGAGCAAAAGGGAAATGCACAGGCAGTGGAAGCAGGGACAGGCATCCTGGGAAAAGTATAGGGATGCTGCCCAGTTGTGTAGGGATGGGGCAGGAAGGCCAAGGTGTGGCTAGAGCTGAACTTGGTAAGGGATGCAAAGAATAACAAGAAGGGTTTCTACAGGTATGTCAGCAAGAAAAGGAAGGTCAAAGAAAGTGCACCCCCCTGATGAGCAGGACTGGCAAACTGGTATCAATGGATGAGGAGAAGGCTGAGGTACTCAACAAGTTTTTTGCCTCGGTCTTCACTGACAACCTCTCTCCCACACCTCGCGAGTGGATGGTCTGCAAGACAGGGACTGGGGAAGCAAAGTCCCTCCAACAGTAAGAGAAGATCAGGTTTGTGACCACCTGAGGAACCTGACCATACATGTAAGTCTATGGGACCCGATGAGGTTCATCACAGAGTCTTGAGGGGATTGGCAGATGTAGTTGCCAAGCTACTCGCCATGATATTTGAAAAGTCATGGCCATCAGGTGAAGTCCCTGGGGACTGGAAAAAGGGAATCACCTGATTTTAAAAAAGGGTGGGGAGGAGGACCCTGGGAACTCCTGACCTGTCAGCCTCACCTCTGTGCCTGGGAAGATCATGGAGCAGATCCTCCTAGAGGCTATGCTAAGGCACATGGAGGCTTCACCAAGGGCAAGTCCTGCCTGGCCAACCTAGTGGCCTTCTCTAATGGAGTGACTATGTCAGTGGACGAAGGAAGAGCTACAATTGTCATTTATCTGGACTTCTCTAAGGCCTTTGACATGGTCCCCCACAACATCTTCCTCTCTAAACTGCAGAGATATGGATTTGATGGGTGGATGAGGAATTGGCTGGATGGTCGCATCCAGAGGGTAGTGGTCAATAGCTCTACGTCCAGATGGAGATTGGTGATGAGCAGTGTCCCTCAGGGGTTCGTATTGGGATGAGTACTCTTTAACATCTTCCTCAATGACATAGACAGTGGGATTGAGTGCGCCTTCAGTAAGTTTGCAGACAACACCAAGCTGAGTGGTGCAGTTGACACACCTGAGGGACGGGGTGTCATCCCGAGGGAGCTGGAGAAGCTCGAGAAGAGGGCCCAGGTGAACTTCATGAGATTCAATAAGGACTAGTAGAAGGTCCTACACCCAGGTCAGAGCAACCCCCGTTATCAATACAGGCTGGGGGATGAAGGGTTTGAGAGCAGGTCCCCCGAGAAGGACTTGGGGGTAATGGGGGATGAAGAACTGGACATGAGTGAGCAATGTGTATTCACAGCCCAGAAAGCCAACTGTATCCTGGGCTGTATCAAAATAAGCGTGACCAGCAGGTTCAGTGAGGTGATTCTGCCCTTCTACTGTGCTCTGGTGAGACCCCACCTGAAGTACTGTGTCCAGCTCTGGAGCCGTCATCCCAAGAAAGTCATGGACCTGTTGGATCAGGTCCAAAGGAGGCCCACAAAACTGGTCAGAGGGCTG
>JMFS01136539.1:0-13132 GCA_000699545.1 Podiceps cristatus | reverse complement strand
CTGTGGGAAGGACCCCACGCTGGAGCAGGGGAGGAGTGTGAGGAGGAAGCAGCAGCAGAGACTATGTGTAATGAACTGACAGCAACTCCCATTCCCCTTCTCCCTGTGACGCTGCAGAGGAGGAGCAGAGAAACAGGGAGTGAATTTGAGCCCAGGAAGAAGGGAGGGATGGGAGGGAGGTGTTTTAAGATTTGGTTTTATTTTCTTATTACCCTACTTTGTTTTAATTGGTAATAAATTAAATTAATTTCCACAAGTCAAGTATATTTTGCCCATGATGGTAATTCCTTAGTGTCCTCCCTGTCCTTATCTTGACTCATGAGCCTTTCATTATATTTTATCTCCTCCATTCTACTGAGGAGGAGGCTTGGGGTTCTTGGCATCCAGCCAAGGTCAAACCCACCACAGTGATAAACAGAAAAAGTCATTCACATGCCCTGTTTCTAACAGAATTACCAAACATTACGGGGAATTGTGCTAACATGCTGGAAGCATCACTGCCAAGAGGTGCAGCTCAGCAACCCTTACAGAACATTGAGAAAAACTACATAAAAAAGTCAATCAATCAGGCACTCCAACAGTGACATTAATGTCAAAGGAAACCAAAACTGATTCCAAATAAACACAGGGTTTTGCTGTTGTCTTCCTCCACCTTGTCTGGCTGTTTGCTACCAAAGGAGATAAAATCTCCTTTGCTGCCTTAACTTATCACATGGCACATACAGGACAACCAGGTGATCAGGCCCAGCCAGCATGTGTTTATGAAAGGCAGATTCTGCTTGACCAACCTGATCTCCTTCTATGACAAGGTGACCCAATTAGTGGATGAGGGAAGGGATGTTGATGTTGTCTACCTGGACTTCAGTAAAGCCTTTGACACTGTTTCCCACAGCATCCTCCTGGAGAAACTGGCTGCTCGTAGCTTGGATGGGTGTACTTTGCGCTGAGTAAAAACGTGGCTGGATGGCCAGGCCCAAAGAGTTGTGGTGAATGGAGTTAAATCCAGTTGGTGGCTGGTCACAAGTGCTGTTCCTCGGGACTCAGTATTGGGACCAGTTCTGTTTAATATCTTTATCAATGGTCTAGTCGAGGGAATCGAGTGCACCCTCAGTAAGTTTGCACACGACACCAGGTTGGGTGGGAGCAACGATCTGCTTGAGGGCAGGAAGGCTTTACAGAAGGATCTGGACAGACTGGATCGATGGGCCAAGGCCCATTGTATGAGGTTCAACAAGACAAGTGCTGGTTCCTGCACTTGGCTCACAACAACCCCATGCAGTGCTACAGGCTTGGGGAGGAGTGGCTGGAAAGCTCCCCAGTAGAAAAGGATCTCAGTGTGTTGGTTGACAACTAGCTGAATATGAACCAGCAGCATGCCCAGGTGGCCTAGAAGGCCAATGGCATCCTGGCTTGTATCAGGAATAGTGTGGCCAGCAGGAGTAGGGAAATGATCATCCCCTTGTACTCAACACAGGTGAGGCCACACTTCAAGTGCTGGGTTCAGTTTTGGGCCCCGCACTACAAGAAAGACATTGAGGTGCTGGAACATGTCCAAAGAAGGGCAACGAAGCTGGTGAAGGGTCTGGAGAACAAGTCAATCTCTTCTCCCAAGTAACAGATGATGAGACAAGAGGAAATGGCCTCAAGTTGCAACAGGGCGGTTTAGATTGGATATTGGGAAAAAATTCTTCCCGGAAGAGTTGTTAAGCATTGGAATAGGCTGCCTAGGAAAGCAGTTGAGTCACCATCCCTGGAGGTATTGAAAAGACGGGTAGACGTGGTGCTTAGGGACATGGTTTAGAGGTGGACTTGGCAGTGCTAGATTAACAGTTGGACTTGATGATCTTAAAGGTCTTTTCCAACCTAAAAGGTTCTATGGTACTCTCCCTGCTCAGTTCCCCTTCTATATCTTGCCGTTCCATTTTCCTTTTTTAATAACTCAGTCACAGTTCTGTTGTTAATACCACTTTGACACTTAACTTTTTTTACGGGACAGTCCTACAGGTGATGAGGAAGGTAGAGCTGCATTCCTGTCCCTTAAAATGAGAAGCACAAGGCTTTGCCCTCTCTTTTCAACAGCCAAGCAAATCTGACCTTGACCAACATGTCCGTGTTCTTACTCTTTTCACAGAATGTAACAGAAAAATTTCATTATTTGTCTACTTTTATGGTATCATTTTTATTAGGATGAAAGTTTTGAAGATAAAACATGCAAAGATGAAGTCTATACATGTTCCACTTAATAGGTATTTTCCTTCAACTGTATATAGTTCCAGTATTTAGAGAGACAAATTCCTGAATTCTTTGTTCCAATCTGTTTCATATATGTAAATCTCTGATCTAAACACAGGGCTTTAAATGATTTGTTTCTCTTGCCTATTACACAAGTATAAGAGACGATGTACAGGGTTGTGGTTTTGTCTTGTCTTCTTTTTTTTTTTTTTTTTTTCCCCCCCTAAAATTTCTCTGTCTTTCTGGCGATTTGCAATTTGCATCAATTGTATCATCATCCAGTGTGGAACCCAAGAATATAAACACTTAACAATAATAAAAATATTTTTGATAATATATTTTTCACATGTGCAAACCATCAAACTTCTCTCAATGTAACAGGAAGATGTACATGCATCCAGTATCTCAAATCTGTCATGTCCTTCCTAACTCACCAGTCTCCTTTCATTATCTTTTCACAATAACCATTTGCATGCAGAAGTAAGCTTTGTCATCCTGCTGTTCACTCAGTACGTGTACTGCAGCCTCCATTGCTTTAGTTTTTTATCTCTCGGTCAGAGTCTGTGTACTCTTGCTATTTTGTAAACTGGCTGCCATGTTAGAACTCCCTTCTTGATTGACTCTTAGGCTTTATCCTAGTTTTCAATACCATTAATAACTAACAAGGTTATGATCTATGGTAGAGGCTAACACTTAACCAATATTGCAATCTGAAATATTTCCTTATTTCAAAGCAATGTTGAAAAAAATAAGTGAATTCTAACACTGGTTGTCACTACTACAAATGTGATTAATTTACTAGTAGAATATCTGATGATAAGAAAATACTTAAAATACATTGTGCATAACTGGTATTGGGCACTGGATCCAAAATAATGCCTTTGATTTTCCTAACACTAAAGTTGTCACAAATTGAGAAGCTGTAAACCAGATGCTCTTTAGCTCCATCTCTCCCCATGGCTTCAGAGTCTGTCTTTTTTTATGGCCTGGGGAGCAGCAATTATCCAGGTCCATATAGGTCACAGGAGGTCCCCCTTGCCATGGCTCTGTGGAACTGAACCATTGACTGACCAACCACTGGACAGCTGAACCAGCCAAGTCAGTCATTGTGAACACAAAGCGACTATCTGCAGCAGGCTAAAGAATTTCTCTGCTACATTTCCAGTACAGCCTATCTCATTTTATAACACAGAAACAGAACAGTACAAAATCCAAGTCATCCAGTCCTTGGTAATATCCTGTGATTGAGATTTATTAAAAATTACTGAAATTGCTAATCATGACTGAATGATTTCTAGGATGACTTACAGAAGCCATGCAAGTTGCCTTTAACCTCCTCTACTTTGTACCTCTGTTTAACCTTAACGGGAGGATAAGGTAAGGGTTACACAAAAAGAGTTTGTGCAGCTCAAAGCAGAATTGGAGCAAGACGCGAGCCAACTACACTAAAATCGTGAATGCAGAACAAAACACTTCAGTATGTTTTTTGCTGGCCTTAGAGCTTAAAATTTATTTTCTCAAGTTAAAAATAAATAAATTAATTTTGATTTTTTTTAAGTTAGACTGCAGTGCAGAAAATTTTTTCTCATTTTATTCAGATGAATAGTTGCTTAAACAGAAATTGCATTTCTGTTTGTCTTATGGCAGAGAAAACAACATGGAGGAATTAGCCTATCCTTGGTTTGTTATTATTTAGCAGCTGAAATTTGTTGTTGGCAATACAGAATCCTAGATTGAAAATTGGCTACTTATCATATAAATCTGAAATCTTTGTAATTTTCTTCCAGAGATGCACAATTATTCCTGTGATAAGCCCTCTCTACTTTTTTTATTTGTTACCTAGCTTTAGTATAGGATTTTGGGCTTTTTGCTATCCTTCTTAGCATTCAATTTTGAACAAATCACCGTACACAAGAGCCCTTGTGACTAATTTGTTCATTTCTTCTGCTCAGAAATGAACTGTGAAAAAAAATCAACATTTTAAATGTATGTTATTTGCATTTGTTCAACATACAGTGGTTTCAAAAAACATTTTTAGCTAATTTCTTTATTTTCTGTCCTGCGCATTGCTACCTAGAAAAGAAGAATTCTCTCTTACAGAAATGCAAAGGTTTCAAACTGTATTTGCATTTCTTTAAAGCAAGTGAGTCCTTGAAACTGTGTTATGATATTAGGCTGGATGTGCAATGCAGCAACCTATATCATCCTTGACACGAGTTCCAGATTAGGGGATTTACTGGTATTTGTTTTGACTCTACCCTGGACATTTGTGTTCCCTTCTCGCACTGTGAGTTTTGGATTTGTCATAACACGATATTGTGCTATAATTGCCCAGAAAGACTGGTGAAGTGCCATCCCATGGTACAGAGTAGCTCCACATCTCAGAGTGCCCTAGATATGCGTCTACTTGCTCTTCTGCAATTATATTGTCCCTTTTTCTTCGCCATAAAGTCTACCTTAGACTCAGCAAAACTCTTGTGTCACAATTTCTGTGTATAATTCTGTTCTTCTCAGAGTGGTGCATTCTCACAAAAAAATATGTAATTGAAAATATCTTGTGCAGAACTACTCACCAGTCATATGACATTGCCATTTTCTCACTCTCAAGGGGGAAAATCTTCCTTTTGTGTATATGCATCACTGTTAAAATTCTTAGTTTATCACTGACTCCATGGAACATTGATATTAATAAAAAACTATTGAAATTGCCGTGACTTACTTTCACCATGGGAATAGAACCAATAATTTTTCTTTCAGCACTGGGGTAGGAACAAATTGTGTGTTTGTGGCAACTGGGAGCCTATGAATTCTTTTCTGAACGGTTTAAAGTTAATAAATTTTCAATTTAGGCACCTAGTTCTGTTTTTTTTTATAGCTTTTCCCATGAGATCAGAAGCTAAATCATAGCTCCTAAGAATACATATCAAGATCCTTCCACATTTTGCTTCTGTTTATGAAATAGTTGTCTATTTTGTGAGTGAAGTGCATAGTTAATCTTTGGAGAGAATAGAAGTAATGATTTTAGTGCAATATGTTTTGGAGTAAAAGCTTTTTATTCTTTACTTCTATTCCTTCTTCTCTGCACAGATAATGTTTGAATTATATTTTTTCTTAAGACATTAATTGTATTTTTCTCCTTATTGGGATATCTGAAAAAAAAAAAAAAAAAAAAAAAAAGAATACGCATTCCTTTGGCTTTGTCTAGAAATCAATATGATCTGGAAATGTTACTCACTTCATTTTCTAGTGCCATTTATGTAATTGTGCTTCAGCACTCTTTTAAAGAGAAAGCGCAACTAAAGAAACATTAGCCAGCTGTATAATATATTCTCAGCACAATTTTCCTGTTACAAATAATTGTAAAAATATTCAATAGCTTTAATTACTACTGAAAATGGTGCAACAATTTCTCTCTGCAGAATTCAGGCTGGGCCAGCCACCATTTTCAGATCTCTTCTTCTATTTAGACAGTTGTACTGCTAGCAAGCACTCACATCTGTGTTTAACATGCAAGGCCAAGCCAAAAAAGAACTATGCAAATGCCAAGTGCTGTTCCTGTGTCCACTCAGTTTCCTTTTTTGTTTAATTTACGCAGTAGTTCAATTTTGCCTTCAGGGCTCTATTGACTAGTCTGAAATATAAGCAGAATTCTAGAGAATGCTACCCACTGATGGCTGCCCGCTTTAACATGGGAATGAATAACAATTAAACTGCCTTACATTAGAGCAACCAGAATAACTCCCTCTGAAAGAATTTAATTCTTTGCTCCTTCAGCACTGGAAACTTGAGGATGGAGAGGCAATCACCAACAAAGAGGAGATACCGTGTTGAGGAAGATGAAAGTGGAAAGGAGAAGAGCAGGTACCCAGTTGACCCTCTGGCCCGCCACTGCAGGGCAGCCCACTGGGAAGCCTGTCTGAATTACTCTCAGAAAGTTCATAAACAAAGGGGAACTGGTCTAATAAGGAAGATCTAATGTCTTTCTCACCTGCTCTCTGTTCATCTAAAATCTTTGTGATGGTTGATACACTGAGAATTTGAGATGCAAATCTGGATTTAATAGCAATGCCACTTTTATTCACAAGTGCACAGTGTGAAAGTGTGTTTTCCTTGTGTGAGCACAATACAAACAAATAGGAAAAAGATAAAAAGAAGGACATTATGGAAAGGGTTCATCAGGTACCGTCCTTCCACCATTGGCATCCCCTCCCCCAAAGCAGGTTTTTTATTTCTCCTATTTAGTATTGTATAGTGCTACATTGTATTTCTCTGAAATTTTATCTGAATTTCTAAATCTTCCCTGAAAAAAACATTTTTGTATAATTTTTTTTCTTTTTCTATTTGAAGTTTAACTTAAAACCAGAAAGATAGCTTTTGCTTCTGTGGTTTTTCAGAAGAAAGCTACAAGATATAAATCATATTGAAGCAAAATGCCATAGAATAGAATTATTTCCTCACTGACCAGAGAAGAAAGATAAAAGATATTATTGACAGAAAACTGCTTTTTCAGTCAAAATAAAGACGCCAAGAAAACCATCTAGCAAGGTGACATTAGAAAAATGTGTAATTTATGATTATGCAACAAAAGAGGCACTATATTTTGTGACAATGTTGCAGTTAATGGGAAAGTATCACTGATTTTTTTAGGATTCAGTTACATATGAAAAAGTCATTTCGAATCACTGAATTGAATTATTTTCTTACCACTGCATTTTTACAGCTACCTTTGGCACATTCAGTTGTTCTTCAGGACACTGCAAACAACAAAGCAAGTTAGTGGAGCAACAGTGGAGCTGAACGGCCGAACAATCCTCACTCTCAGGTAATGTAAATTTCTAGTCACGTTGTCATTGAATGGAAGGAATATTTAGACTTGCCTTCTGTCATCCCAGCACAGCTAAGATAACGTGACTGTTGATTTCCTTCAGATTCAAGGCAAATTTCTGAAGCAAGATCGGAAAGGCCAGGAACCGTGTCATACACTGAAATCCATCTTTCTCAGTTCCACCTAAGGTGGTACTCCTTACGCATCATCTGGGCTGTCATGTTTTATTGGCACCAGGAGAGTGTTCAGAAACCCAAGTCACAGATGAGGATATTACCATCAAAAACATGAAACAGTAAGATAGTCTCTATTCCAAAGACTTGTCTAAATTCACAGTGCTCCTTCATAGAATTTAGGATGTTTGAAAATAATGTTACCCCACACACACACATATGAAAAGATGGGAGATGACTGACAGAGTAAAACAAAGGACATTCTGGCACAATACATCAAATGATTGTCATTGGGCTGTTTCCAGCTCAGTCTATATCTCATTATTCTGTTTTAATGAATAGTAATAATATTTGCCAAAAATGAAAGTCATGAAGTAGCCTGCAGCAGATCTGACTGCCAACATAAAAAAAAAAAAAAAAAAAAAAAAAAAAAAGGCAAAATCCAGTACCCATACTATACCTTTCTAGCATGCAGTCTGGGAGAAATAATAGGTCAAAGATTTACAAAGTGTACAACTAAGGAAACTTTCATCAAGAAGCTCAGACTATTCTGATGTGTTGTATTACATTCTGAATAATTCCTCACTCTAGCATAGAAAGATGGATAATCTAAACTCAACTCAGTATACGTGAGGGAGAGGAATGATGTAAAGATAAAGCCTGGAGAAGGTCTTAATATGGTGTCTTTCTGTTTCTGTTCAGCAAGACAAATTAAAAAATCCTTCAGATAAAGAAAGGCTGTGGCTGATGATATGGCTAATACTAAGTTTCCTGCTTAGATACATTAGAGTGGGACTGGCAATTCGTTATAACTGTTTGTTGTTGGTTAGGTACAGTAATATCAGCAGGAGTTACAGTTACTGCAAAGTACAGAGGACTCAGGCATTGACCTATTGTTCTACTTCATGACCTGGGATGGCATTCATCTCATTCAACATTAGCCATCAGAAAATGAGCTGCCTAATCTATGCTAGTGATGTGGGTTCCTTCAATGGACATAAATGAACCTGTTCAGTGTGATTCCTCTCATCCCTAGGTAAGTATTCACACTGCCTAAGATAATTTGTCCTTTGGAGATGCCTTACTCTCTGTGAATTTATCTACATGATTATGATAGATCAGGTAACTACATGTTAGGTGGATAAAGTTGGATATGACAAAATTAATGTTTATGCTTTTGACAGTAATGGTATGTCTTCACTGCACAGTACAAATCCATGAAGGCATATCTCAACTATCTTACTAAAAGGCACCTTGGGAGCCAAAGCAGTGAAATTTGTGAGGAATAATTTAGCATGAGAAGAAGACTGATTCGCTCCAGAGAAGGAGCTAAGCAGCCATTGATACAAAAATCTCTCCATTCCCTCTGCAAGTCACAGCAGTGATAAAGAATGGGATCAATACTTACTACCTGGGAGGTTTAATACCCTCAAAAGATCTTCTGTATAAAACGTATGACATAAAAGCATAATGCAGAATACTGGCAATATCTAGGGAAGCTCATCTTATTATTAATGTTCTTTTATCTCCACTCTTGCAAAAATAGGTGGTCCTAACTTTTAGAACAGTATCCTATTCCTGTGACACACCAACTGTCATTTTTCATCTGCTTAAGAATGATAACTTACCTTTTGCAATAATAATTTAACAGACAGTAATTTAAATACAGTCTAAAAGGTATCCACTATGAACAATTTTGAGATTCCAGTTTTGCCCAGCTGCAGTGTTAAAATTTGATATTTTTTTTTCCTCCAGTGATTCACAATTAAACTGTTTCTCTATAAGTGGTGTCTACTCTGCACATCTGAACTCAGGGGACTGTGCTCTCTCTTTATATTTTCAGATTGTTCTCTCTTTCACTTAAAACAAAGTGGAGATTACTTTTAAAGAAAAGGGTTTAAGTCAATACTATATTAGAGAATAAGAATATCACAGTAATGTAGGAACAGAATATATCACAAAAAGCCAATACAATATGGAAGCTGTGGGTATTGTTTATTCTGCACAATAAGAGAAAGAAGATACATTCCATAAGATCATATATAAAGTTTGTTTTAAAGTACTTAAGAAAATTTCATATAAGGAATGATAATCAAATGTTAGCCCCACACAGCAGTTTTAAAATGGATGATTATTGCAAGCATTTTAAGGAATATATAACTTTGATCAAATTATATGTCAGTGTGACATGAGCAGAAAAACTTTCATAGCATTTTTTTAGCACTATTGTTTAAAGAAATCTTGAAAATTCTCTTGTGATTGACAATTCAGTAGCAAGGCTCTGTTCCTCTCCATTTACCTACTTCATGGTGTTTTGAAAGATCTTATATGCTCAGATGTAGTACTGACTAAAATAAAGCTGCAATTTTATACACAGTAAGCTAAGCAGATACTATTCAGATGAAAAGGAAAACAAAAGTGAAAAAACGCTAAGGGTGAGGGGAGAGACAAGTTGTTTCAAGGAATATCTTTTGTTGTGCAAAATTTTATCAAAAAATGCAGCACTATTAAGGAATTTATCCCCCCTTTTTTATGTATTTTCTTTTCAGTGAATTAAATATTCTCTGCATCTGGATCTTGCAGTTTTGGCTTTCTCTTGTAATATTTTTTTGTTCATATTTCTAGAAAAGCAGCAGTGGATTTTTAAAAATTTGAAGGGTGATTTGGAAAATAATGTGATTTTAAAGTAATCTTATAATTTAGCTTGTATTTCTGTGATAGTCCCGAGGCTCCTTTCAACAACCTGATACATGCTGAGGTCAAGCATCATTGGGGAATCATCTATTTCAATTAATTAATTTAAAAGGTAGCCTTGGTAGAAGAAAGATTATAGTTAGGGTTTTTTTCACTTTGTCAGTACACTTTTGATGAACAGAGATGGAAAAAGCATACAGTTTTAAAAAGGTGTCTACATAGACAAGCTGTGATAAGACAAAAGGTTTGTAATGATTAGGCGTTCTCACTACGTGGCTTTTGTTTTTCAGCTGGCATGTCTCTGAAGCAGTTCCAGAGCTAAGACTGGTAAGTTGTTACTCTCGTCCGCAAGTTATTAAGTATCACAGTTGCTAGAATTCGTGATGGTCAAAGCATTTTCATATTTGGAGAGGAGAGGAGAGGAGAGGAGAGGAGAGGAGAGGAGAGGAGAGGAGAGGATTTTTGAACTGCTATGCTTGGCAATGTCTAAAAGGTCTTAAAAATTTGATTCAACTCTTGGAACCAGCTCTTTTAACAAGCTCAGAAAATGTGCTTCATTTCTGTCCTAAATACATCATGAGAAATAATAGTAGTAATGTCTGGAAATTGGGGCAGCTGCTGTGCCTGTCCTTAAAGGCATGAAGACCTTACTCCAAAGTGAACAGTTTTTATGTCAGCCATGGCTCAGGATTAGGCACTGCTGGATTAGAGCATGCAGTTTTAAGTTTTGAGCCCTGATTCAAGAGAACACCTTACTTTAGGACAGTGCTTACATTTATGCACTTGTCTAACAGTTGTTTCTTAGCTGGAGTGAAGAAAATTAAGGGATAGACTGTTAAGGTGACCAGGAAAAAGATACTTTAACAGCTGTTTAAAATGACTTGATATTTACTTCCTTATTATCTCAACCAAACCCATGGAATTTAGACCCTCAATGATTCTGATGAATTGGTGATGACTGTTTAATGGATTTTTACAGCAGATACTCCAGATATATCTTAGAAATATTAATAAAGGTAAATATTTACAAGTGGTAAGTTTGTGACGATGTAAAACATGCAGCACTCATCACTCTAAAGAACTTTAATGGTTGGCTGAAAATCTGGGAATAATTGAAAAATTAAATGTCTAAAATGAGCCTCCTCTGAGGGGACTTTTTTCACTAAAGCTTTTTGACAGAGTAGTGGAAGTGTAGTTCTTTATTTGTTGTTTTGTATACACCCACATTGTCCACAAATTGAAATAAAATTCTCTTATACAAATGCAGTGCTTGTTATGACGTAATGTACTAGATGTAATTACCATCACAGGAGCTTTGTTCAGAGCATTGTAATTTTTTTGATGTCATCATCATTCATCATTTAAGCAGACAGCTAAAATACATATTTATATAACCATCAATATGTAATGAAGCAAAAGACTTTTCTATCTCAATATTAGCACAGCTTGAAAACAAGGAAGCTTGAAGAAGATACTTTGCTTTCCTCCTTGATATCTCACTGTAGTCCACAAATGGCTGCTTTCTTATTTTGCAGAATGTCACGGCTCTCTCTTTTTCTCATGAAAGCCAAATTTTTTCCATAGTGAAATATGTTTCTGACATCCAGACATGCATCTCATGGCACTCTGGCTTCAAGTCCTCCAATACTTTATTCCTCAAAAGATTGTATGTGTAAGACAAAGGGAAGCTGAGGAGAATAAGATTAACAACCATATTCAGTCTCAACAATTTACTTTCATGCACTTATTCCTGTAACAGAATTAAAAATGAAGTCTCACAGACACACAGAATCTAGCAGGGATTATGTGGAAATTTCTTGTTCTTGACCATTCAATGAATTCAATGGTGCTGATAGTTATCATTAATTTCTTCTCTGGTTTTCTGAATATTCTGCTTTATCCTTGGAGATAAGAGATGATCTCTTTGCATCATTCCTGGAAATACCATTTGTTATTTTTATCTATGGATTTATTAATAGACACAGACACAAATTTGGAAGCCTTTCATATTTTGGAATTTCATCTCTGTTCTTCACTTCAGCCTGTCACCCAATGATTTCATCAGTGTCATTTATGTCTTGTAGTTGTGAATTTTTCTCAAAACCTCAGACATTGCCATAGAGAGTCCAAATGCAATATGTTCAACATATTTTGAAAAGTTTACTATGCTGCAGCTAAAAGTGTAGATTACCCTGACTCACCTGAAGCTTTTAATAATTTCTGATTTAAAAGGGGTTGTTGATGTACTTGATTGAGTTTGATGCTAATCTATTTGATAAAAAAAGGTATTTTGAGGATAAGGTTTAAGTTCTCAAAGTTATCTCTGATTCTAGGCATATAAATTAAATGGAAACGGCTAAATATTAGGCCAGCCAAGAACTCACAGCTCTGAACTGCAACTGTTCCTCACCTGTAATGATCAGGTCAAACCATGCAAAAGTAGCCCTTTAGATTAGCTTTAAACTTGGACTAACAATTAAACAAAATAACAACAACAGAAAAGAACCCTATGTTTCAAAAAAGGAGATGCAACTGAGACTTAAAAGTATTGCTTAGAATATATTGGTTGTTAGGATTTATCCTGCAGTATTAGGCATTGAGGTGAATAATGAATAGTGAGGTGAATAGACAGGGTGCTTGATAATCTCATCTAGGTTCCCTTTCCCATGAAAGGTTGGACCAGATGATGTTTTGAACTCCATTCTAACTTGGACTGTCCTATGATTCCACGAATAGTAGACTACAAGAGGTATCTATAGACTTCAGGATACGCCAGCCACACTCATGATGGACTCTACACCACTTACTATGTAGTAGTGTATAATTGGGGCCCAAGATCATGATATTATGAATACTATGTGAATACACCTTGGGGGTTCGAAGACTAGTGAACAATTTATGGTACTAAAGTGTCCTAACATTTGCTTTAATACAGAGTTGTCTGAACAGGAACCAGCATCTATTCAGCCACCTCAGCGAGATAATGAAATAGAGTCATACTTTTTGAGGGAAGTGGTTCAATGGCCTGGATCCTGAAGACACATTAGTCCAGTCATAGTGAAATCTGTGGAAGAGAACAGCCTGCTAAAAGAGTAAAACACTCCTTGAAGACCAAGACTTAAGTCCACTTGGGGTTCTTCATCCTGGTATGAAATAAAGGGAAGAAGAAAGATATTCTGTAGTAGTAGTAGTAGTAGTAGTAGTAGTA
>JMFS01136538.1:0-23137 GCA_000699545.1 Podiceps cristatus | reverse complement strand
GATATAATTAAAACTACAGACTGATATATATATATACACATATATTTATATTTGATGGAGTTTCTAATTTAAATGATATTTGAAAATAATTGCTGTGAAAAACACTGTATATTTAAGATGAATGATTTAAGCTTTTTTATGTTTTGAGGGATAAAAAGCATATTGTACCATTCAAAAGAAAGTGAGCAGTCATTAATTTACTCTCTTATAAATGTGATCTAATAAATCCCCAAAAATCCCTCTATTAAACTAGTGAGTTGTCTTGGATCTGTTCAGTTCCCCTTTTATTATTATCTGTACAAATTCTGTCACAGAATTCCAGCAGAACCTGCCAAGAAAAAAAAATGTTTCTCCATCAGTCTTAAAACTCCAGAAGACGTATAAAATAGGAGGAAACAAACTATTAGTCTATCCATTAAAATGTTGTCACTACTGCTTGGATAGAGTCCACCGAAGTCCACCATTTTTGCTAAACTGTAAATGGTAGAATATTTTATCAACTGCAGATGTTTTAAAATTGAATGACAGAAAATAATTTTTAAAATAATCAAGATGGCAGAGTTGAAAATATGGCTTTCCTGTACTAATTTGCCAGTTCCTGAAGTCCTGAATATGTAGATTCCACTTCAATCTCAATTTGACCTCCAAAGTGATGTGGAGAAATGGCATTTTGTCAGTTAAATGTTTCATGATTTTTTTTTTTTAAATTCAACACATTCAGCCTACTTATCTTGCATGTGTCAAAACTATTTGTCTAAATGGTGTTCTATACCATAATAAAGGATTTTGATCTGCAAAGATGTCTTTTGTGCATGTGCAAATGCTGTGGTGTTTTAGGAAAAATAACTAGACATGCTCATCAAAACCATGTAACAGTTTGCCTGTGATAAACATTAAATAGAGTAAGAGGTTAGTTCAAGTAAGACTGACTAGTTACACAACAGAAAAGCACAAAAAGATAGATTGTTGTGTTATGAAAATTACAGCACGATTCAAGTGAGCCAAA
This sequence comes from Podiceps cristatus, assembly GCA_000699545.1. Classification (NCBI taxonomy): domain Eukaryota; kingdom Metazoa; phylum Chordata; class Aves; order Podicipediformes; family Podicipedidae; genus Podiceps; species Podiceps cristatus. Next base: position 22,131 of record JMFS01136538.1, on the reverse strand, counting down.
CGCCTTAATTCAATAAAATCCTAAAGTTCTCAATGCAAGGAAGAATGTAAGTTTCAAAACCAACATTCTTTGATGAGAAACAGAGTTTACTGTGATGTAATTATGATTGTAAGTAATAACATCTCTTTTTCAATCAAAATATATGCTTTCATGATAATATTCATATATAAAAGCAGTGAGAAATACCCACGAGCTGGTGGTTTAAGTCTCTCTTCTATTCTTGTTTTATCTTCCTGATATTTTCTGCCTCAGTTACACTGAGACTGTATTTTTAAAATTTCTCATCATAATAAAAGCATACAACATTTGACAGGAAGAATAGCTGTTCCATTCTCTTTCCTTTGCATTCAATCTCTCTCCTGCCCCCTCACCTCCAAAAAGAATCTTTAGGTTTTTAGCCATTTTTTTCTTCCAGCTTGGTCTGATCCTTCTCTAAGAAAATATTTTACAATCACTGGATGAAAAAAAAAATGAGACTGTTCCATTTTTCAGTATAAATTTTGGTCTTCCACTAGGAGTTCGAATACAAACAGTTTAAATATGCTTGAAGCTTTGTATGCTTCACTTACCTAAATACTGTTAATGTTACTTTAATGACTCAAACATTTGTTTGAATTTTAGTTCCCTGTGAACTTTTTGAAAATGCTCTTGCAGCATCTGCTGGCACTTTTCCATTTTAGCTAAATTTTATAATAATAGATAAGAACTTTCACACTGCATATGGCTATCAGAAAAACAAAAATAGAAAAGTTTAGTGAATAAAGCAGAGACCCAGATACTTTGTTCAGTAAATTTATACCAGAAAACAGAATACGCAGAACTGTTGGACCCAAGCTCTTTCATGTACAAAAATCATTAGACTAGCAATAAAACTATAGCTAAAATACAGACTATACGTCACAAGACAGCCAAGTACACAGGCAAGACAAGAACTCCTGCCTGGCACACCTCATTATGGTCTCTTGAGAATATTTCAATAACACCTAACTATTTAAGTCAAATCTTTGGAATATCCTTTTTTTTTTTTTCCTCCATATCTTCCATTGAAACAAACTAGTTTAACCTAAAAATTACTAAGACCACATCTCATGAGTTTTTCCTTTCCAAACATCGCAAACCAAGAGTGAAGACCCAATCTGTGGTGGACACTGGCTATCATGACATCAGGTGACCTCTAGCATCAAGGACAATGTTTATAAAAGGAGTTTATCTATGAATGATCGGTCCATCAATGCATCTTGAGAGTTCCTAGTTTAACCTTAAGGCACAGAAGTCTCAAACTAAGCTTCTACTACATTCACAGAAAGAAGGAAAATTTGAAAAGTAGAACTTCATGTTTAGAACAATTCCAAGCATTATCTCACTACTTAAATATAAGCAACCTGAAGCAAAGAACATCTATTACATAAGCTGAACCTCTTACAGTAAGATTTTTTTCCAATCTACCCAACCCAAAACAAGAGTTACCTTTTTCCAGGCCTCTCCAATAGATTCATGTAAGCCATAAGGTATTAGCATCTGCAGGCCTTCACAAGTTCTGTACATCTGACGGCATACAAAAATGAAAGCTCCTTTAACAACTGGCAAAATCTCAGATCCAGATAAAAGAGAAATGTCGTCATGGAGAAGTTTCTTTGTAAACTGAACAATTACATGAACAGCTGTAGGCCTAGAAATAAAATAACAATTTTAAAATGTTGTTTTGTAGTGATCAATAAGCCTTGAAACCAATCCTCTGAATAAACTTATTTAAAATTTTCTAGGGGAAAAGAAACTATGGAAAGAAACTATGACTCACTATGGAGGGGCCATGAATACTATAATTTGTAACACAAGTCAGAAGAAAAGAAATAAATCATTTTACTTTGGCTACAGATCTACATAAAGCAAAAATGCATCGTCTTCATTGTCAGTATACTACCTGTAGGATCACACAGATAATAAGTTAGGTACAGTGTTATGGATGTCAACTTCAGACACAAGATCTTTCTCTACTAGATGTACTGAAAAGTGAATGCTACATTAAATCTATTCTTTCAGTAAATTAGGCTGATTCTAAAAACAAACAAAAAAAAACAGAGAAGAGAGGCCTTCGGCCTGAACAGCAGCACTATAAATACAATGAGAAACCACTTTCAGAGAAAGGAAAGCTCTTGCTTCAATAAGAAAAACAAGTAAAGCATGGAAAACTCCCTTAATAAAAGTATTTATTTAAATTGTCATTTCACCCCATTGTACACATAAATGTCTCCCTAATACATTCTCTGAAACACTTACTACTTTACTTGATAATCAGGTATTTTACTCCAAACATAAACAAAACATATCACATTGCAGATAAATGAAAAAAGATAAAATGAGTCTCCTAAGACTAATGTAATTCATTAAAGTACCCACTAATGCTATTCATTAATGCACTCTTACCTATCATCTTTGGCAGCTTTTTCATTTTCTCCATAAAGAAGAAGAGAAAGACCATCTTCTACAGCAGCAATCCTTGCCAAAATATCAGCTACATCAATTAAAGTGGTTTCAACACAATTTATATACACCTATTTGGAAGAAAGAAAAAGTTTTTGATTCAATGCTTTTGTGAAAGCTGTTTATTCAAGTCTGGCTTATGTATGCAGAACCTGAAGGTCACCTTTCTGAGGACTGCTTCATGGCTTAAACAAAGTAAGTAAACAGCCTATGTTCAAATGCTATCAAATAGAAATCTTCATTACAAATAGCAGTAATAGTCACTTTTAATGATTATGGCAGAAGCTTAATGACTGCACAAATATATAGAACAGACATTTCTAAACTCCTTTTTCTCTTTTCCCACCACGAATGTGGTGTGGCTCTTGATATGCCATCTAGGGGCGTAACAGCAATACCTGAATCAATGTGAGAAACACACTAACTCCCTCATTGCTGCAGATGCATTGGCAACTCTTTGGCTAGAAAAGGAATTCAAGTTCCCAAGAAGACCTTCTGTGTCCATCTCACTTCTAAGCTGTGGTAGGCCCAAACAGCTTTGGAATTATGAGGAAAGTTTTCTCCACTGAAGTAAAGCAAAAGTCATCTGCCAATTCCTCCTTATTCACTTCAGAGCACTGTACAGACGCAACTAGGCTGTAATCAAGCAGACTTGAACATTTAACACTGGGATTCAGATTATTTGGTCTGATACCATCACAAACACTAATAGTGAAGTCAATGTTCCAATAGTAGACAAGCGGAACATGGGTGCTCCATGAAGAACCTGTCAGGGAGCAGCAAGGGTGAGATTAAAAACAATTTGCACCTTTGTTAGAACAAATATAACATATTCCAGATTCACAACAGATAAGCAACCTACTAGAGTTACTGTGTATTACATATTCCTGAACATGACCTGTTCTTTTAAGCAGACCACTTACTAAATCACAGGAGGGCTTACAATTCGTTAAGAGTATCAGGCACAGCTGAGCATGGCAGAAACAAAAAAAAAAAAAAAAAAAAAAAAAAAAAAAAAAAACAATTTAAGGGTGTTTTTTTTTTTTAACTACTGATGTAGAATAAAGAGACAGTTGTATATGTTTTAGAATACCACGTGACCATAGAGATTGCCTGGGGGATTACACAAGCCTCCATCCCAGTAAATCAATGAAGTATTGCTTTCGTACTGTTTTTAAATTTGACCATCAGCATTCAAAGCATATGCAGGCTCAGTTGGGTTTTTTGTACTTGAAAAGCTTTGCACTAAATTTTTGCAATGTACCATAAAAACAAGACAACTTAAAGTGTTAATCTTGCAAAAGCATCCATAGATAGCCTTACGATCCAATGTATAAGTAATACCACTATATTTACTACAGATACCCACACAACTGTTTTTGCAGGACTTTTAAGCTTTACAGAAATACATACTTTAAAATATTTACTTGGAAACTGACTGTTTACACTTTTTAAATAGCATTGGAATATTTCTGCATAGGCAAAAATATTTTCAGGAATTAATATGAAGTGTATTTCCTGAAAAATAAACAAACTGCACTGCAAGAATAATCAGGAGGATACTGACAAAATTCAACTTTAAGAACCTAGATGAGGTATTCAATTTAGGAACCCAGACTGTCTTTGCAAGCATGAGCCTCAGAAAGTAAATTCAAAACTTCTCAGACATTAATTTCTCTCAAAGTCTCTTTATGTAAGACAGCACAGGCTCCTCCATGGGCATTGCAGATGCTCGGCCCCTCTGTCTTGAGACTTACAGGCACCCAGATCAATTAAATTATCTCAGTCAAAACAAAAACAACAGGACAAGCTGAAACTACTAGAGGTAGATACTGTTTCCCATGATTTTTACAGTTCTTATAGAAATGTCTAAAAACACAAAACAAAAAACCAAATTCTTCCTTTTACCAATACAGAAAAAAATAATTTTCTATGACGAATTATGTATTTTACCTATACAAATTATTGAGAACATTTCACTTCAAGATGCCAGCTGAATTTAAAAAAGTAATAAAAGTAGGTTTCCATTTAAATAGCAGGTAGAGCAAATAAACATTCAAGAAATATCTAAAAGACACAAAAAAAGATTGGAAGAAAAAAAGAAAAAAGCCATGTGATTTTCCCAAGGAAACAGCCTCACTACAGCACATTTTTTGCCACTATTTACAAGATTTCAAGTAAATCAAGTTTGTCAGACCAATCATAATGATAGCCTATGCGATTTAAGGCATACTATAACATAGAAAATACTACAGAACATAGAAAATAACGTAAAAAATAACGTAGAAAATACTACAGAAGTTAAGCATGCAACTAAATAAATCTTCTACAAAGAAAATACAGAAAAATAATTTTAAAATCTATAGAATAATATTATTTGGAAGATTACTACAAACCTCTGTGCCACTCAGTAAACTTTGAACAGGATGAAGTAGGGCATCTATCACTGGATCCGTATATAAACATTTAGCAGCACATCCTGTTTGATCACAAAGAACTTGCAAGACCTCCATAACAAGACTTGCTGGAGAGTAATTGTCTGGTGAACACAAGAAGTGATTGTTTATATTTTAACTTACATAGCGTAGCTATATGACATGTAGATACTTCTGAACTATAACTTTGCTAAGCACTGATTTAAGACAGAGGGGAGAAGGGAGAAAGTGAAAAAATCTGCAGACCCAAATTAAAACTTGCAAAAGAAGTTACCACATACCTCATTATAATTACCTATATTGGCATATACTAAAATCAAACACTTACCTGTATGCTCTGATAAAGCTGTCTTTGGATAACTTGGAGAGTAATAAATAAGCTGAGTAAATAATACCAACAGATCCGTTATGGATACACTATCTATTTAAAAAAAAAAAAAAAAAAAAAAAAAAAAGAGAGAGAGAGAAAGGTATTTTGCAAATTAAAGTGCAACTTTAATTTTATAAATAAAATGGATTTTGTAAATACATGTTTTTATTGAGGAAATCAACGTATGTACCACTGATAAAACAAAGAACATGCATGTCCCTGGGACTCCGCCAAGTTATTTGATGATCAACTTACAAGGTTTGATCTTGCTCAATTCAGCAAATTGCAATTTTACCATGTCTTCCATTGAAACAAATGGCAGCCACAGTTTGAGAATGCTGAATATACACAGCTGTAGGAAAAAGCATTACTTTGCTGTTAAAGTGAAACAACTGGAAAAGAGACAAGCTATCAGACAACTCTTCCTCAGGTGTGAAACAAAAACAAATGCAGCTAACTGCAGATTGTGAACTCCTGTTCCAAGCTTAATATAATTATGCTAATAAATCAGACAATTTGTGAAGAAAGGGTTGATATCTATGAAGCTGAGAAGAGTATTAAGAAGACAGATGGTGAGATTGTTACTTTTGTAGGGGAGAGAAAAGAGCAACCATCACCAATGGATCACTGCTTGAATGGTGTTATACAGATAATCCATAAATGACAAAAGCACTCAATTAGTAGACGTTTCTTCCTCACAACTGCTCTACATCAGATCTATTAAGCCCTGATCCTCAAATCAGAGACAAAATACCTTCAAAAGACAAGTCTCAGAATTAGCATCCAGTAATGTTTTTAATTCTACACCGAATTAATAAAGATATTAATGAAATGGAACACTACAGTTGTCCTCACACACTTGCATTTGCCAACCCTACACAACGTATCACCATATGCAGATAGCTCCGGATGTCCAAGGGCTTTTCCATCTTGTATCTTCTGTCCTTATTAACACCTCTGTTCCACAGGTACCCACCTTTTCCTCTACCATTGTTTTACCTCAATATCTTAATAGGTTAAGCTCAGAACAATTGTTTTCAACTTGCAAAATACTGATCTTGTTTCACACCTGGAGAACAGGGTTTGTTCCTGGACATGTCTCTCTTCCAAACAACTATATTAATTGGTTTGAGAAAAGATATTACTCATACCTAGAAAGATGGAATCACTTACACGCTGATCCCACTCTCCTTCAACATGAAACTAATACATTAAACTAAGGATAAAAGCAATCTATTCAACCACATGCATCAAAGATCAAAAAACTGTGTCAATGCTCAGTATTACCTGTACCATCCTTTAAGAAAGGTTTCCAGGCACAGAATTGCTGAACAGCACATTGTCCTAAAATGTCACAATATTGCAGTGGAAACATATATCAAGGATCAATAAAGTGTTACTCAACAGCTTCCATGTTCCTCAGCCCTCCCCTTACCTTTATTTTTCAGCTGCACTGGAAAGAGATTTTGGCCTTGCTTATAGATCAACAATCTTCCTAAAAGGCACAGTGAGTGAACAAAATAGACGTACTGCAATTCTGGTCCAGTGTAAGAAACATTCTGCTTATCACCTTTAACAATAAAAATAAAAATTAGAACTTGACTCTTCTAGTTTACTCTACAGTACCTAGCTACTACCTGCAACATATATGGATCATTTTGTATACAGACAGCTTGAGTAACCAACTATTGTTATTAGTATTCTCTCAAGTGATAGACATACAATATTTTGGGAAGAAAAAGAGAAGCTAGAATGTCTTCCTCTTGAGGTAGCACACTCAAAGACCTAGAGAATGTGGATGTATGTGCATATACTGCAAGATATACAAAGACACTCACTACAATGCTGTTGGCTGAAGTCATTGTCTCTGGAGTTTTTATTAACTGCTGCTTTGCAAAATTCAAAATAATCAAGACATTGCTGTACAGCTGCATTAATCTGTGGGAAAAAAAGGGCACAAAGTAATAAAATAGCTTGTATTTTACAATAAAGAAATTCTCCCATGTATCCAAACACTGTCCTTTAACACAGGAACCTGAATATCCACTTCACTGCAATTACCTCATGTTTCAGTGCTTCAGATGGGTTAACCAACAGAAGGCAAAATTTTACAGGGTTATTAAAACACGTTGCCATTATTATTACATTATCGCACTAGCAGCTCTATAAGCATTAAGACCATCTATGAAAAAAAAGAGTACAGAGAACATGCAAGTATTTTGAGAAGTTAACAGCAATCTGTGATTGCCATCTTGTCATTATTTTGGAAGATTTTCATTTTCCACACATGGAAAACTTTGTCTTGAATACACTTTCTAAACTATGAGGGTGCTGCAGTGCTGTTACTATTCTTTGCAGAACTGTTGTATCATTATCATTGCATCATCATCTAGTCAACATACATAAAAGTTTAAAAATTAACAGCATGGATTTAGAAAATTAATCACAAATATAGCATATTTGTGATTTTGTAAAAGCACATTTAGGTTTATTACAGTTTGGAGCTACTAAGATTTATTCACGAGTGTAAGTAAAATGTAATTAAAAAAAATACTTAATCAGATGTTTACTCTATGCTTATAAACTGGACTACCCTGCTCATGGACTTCTTATTACAAACTTTTTGTTGCACGGAACATGCTTTATTCTATGCTCTGTTCTATGCATATAGATAAACAAGACAAATGCCTTTTAGTTATCCGTATCCTTGTCTTCCATCTTAAGGTTTTATCAGGCACATATATTTTCCATTGTATTTCATTTGTATTACAAGATTTTACAAAACAAAGCCCAAGTCCTGTCTATATGAACAGATCTCACATCTATATTGGTCTTACTGAAAACAATGAAACTTCCAACCCAGTGAAGAAATCTGCCCGTACAGAATACATGACAGGATTAACACCTACATTACTAAAGTTTGATTTATTTTGCTGACACTTTGAATCTTTAATGCTTCATATCACAACTTAAAGCACACAATGGTGGTTTTTTAGTCTCTTTCGAGACTTTTCTGCACCATTTGCTACTTGTCTACATTACCAGAAATAATTCTAAATATGAATGCAACATAAGGAATTAATAAATAATAAGCCTAATTAAACACCTGCTATAAAACATCCAAATTTCCCCTTACTCAGAGCTGGTCACATACCCTTCTTTGCATTCAACAATGACTCATTTAAGCAATGAGAAATTTAAAGAAAAAAAAAAAGCAACAAACAAAAAAGCTCATCTAGCTAAAGAAATGGAACAGCTCTGAGGAAGGACAAAAAATGGGTAAAAATGCTCAAATCACAACGTGCAAACTAAGAACAAGTAAATTTGCCTTGGGAAATACTTACCAAGGACTTATATTTCTTTTCCAGAAGCCTGAGTACCACTGTTCTGCTGTAATATGCATGCTAAAATGACAAAAAATTCCTAATGTCAACTTCAAACGTTAAGTTTTATTTTTTAATTAAAAAGTAGAAATTATCTCTGATTCTGTTATATTAGGGATCCTGTGCATAGTACATATTCAATGTATTGAATCCCATCCATATCTACCTGGACTCGTGCATAACATAAGCTTGTCTCTAAATTGTAGAGTCATGCATTAGATGGATGGACGACTCAGTGGATAAGGAATTGGCTGGATGGTCACACTCAAGAGTTGTGGTCAACAGCTCGATGTCTACAAGAAGACCAGTGAGGAGTGGGGTGTTCCTCAGGGGTCAATATTGGGACTGGCACTGTTTAACACCTTTGTCAACGACATGGACAGTGGGATCGAGTGCACCCTCAGCAAGTTTGCTGATGACACCAAGCTGAGTGGTGCGGTTGACATGCTGGAGGGAAGGGATGCCATCCAGAGGGACCTGGACAGGCTTGAGAGGTGGAAACGTGTGAACCGCATGAAGTTAAACAAGGCCAAGTGCAAGGTCCTGCACCTGGGTCAGGGCAATCCCAAGCACAAATACAGGCTGGGTGGAGAAGGGACTGAGAGCAGGCCTGAGAAGGACTTGGGGTGTTGGTTGATGAGAAGCTCAATGTGACCCAGCAATGTGCGCTCACAGCCCAGAAAGCCAACTATACACTGGGCTGCATCCAAGGCAGCGTGGCCAGCATGTTGAGGGAGGTGATTCTGCGCCTCTACCCTGCTCTGGTGAGACCCCACATGCAGTACTGCGTCCAGCTCTGGAGCTCCCAACACAAAAAGGACATGGATGTGTTGGAGCAAGTCCAGAGCAGGGCAACAACGATGATCAGGGGCTGGAGCCATCTCCTATGAAGACAGGCCGAGAGAGTTGAGGCTGTTCAGCCTGGAGAAGAGAAGGTTGTGGGGAGACCATCCAGCAGCCTTCCAGTACCTGAAAGGGGCCTACAAGAAAGTTGTAAAGGGACTTTTGACAAGGGCATGTAGTGAAAGGACAAGGGGGAATGGCTTTAAACTGAAAAAAAGGTAGATTTAGATTATATCTAAGGAGGAAATTCTTCACTATGAGGATGGTGAGGCACTGGCACAGGTTGCCCAGAGAAGCTGTGGCTGCCCCATCCCTGGCAGTGTTCAAGGCCAGGCTGGATGGGGCTTTGAGTAACCTAGTCTAGTAGAAGGTGTCCTTGCCCATGGCAGGGGGGTTGGAACTAGATGGCCTTAAAGGTCCCTCCCAACCCAAACCATTCATGGTTCTATGATTCTACTGTACTCAATTGAGCCTTTTGTTTGCAGTACATTTAAGAAGACAAAAAAACATTTATGTCATTAGAAAAATGTGTAGCAGAAGATGCAATAAACAGAAAAATAATAACTACAGTGAAATGTTAGACTACATGTTTTGACATTGTCATGTAAATCCTGAATTGTAAGCTTAGGCATAGCAGGCTGCAAAAAGCTCTTATGTCCACTGGAGGTTAGCAAGTTGTATGCAGCACATCATATATATAACCATAATTTTATGCTCATCACTTCTTCCATAATAGTACTGGCATCTTCTGATAGCTGTCAGTCAATTATGACAAAGGGACTGAAGTCCCAAAGTGCAGTTAGTTCTCAGAAATTTTATGAAAACTTGTAATGGAAAGAGTAGTGTTAAAGGGCAAAGGACACAAATGCCTAAAAAAGCCCCGACTTCCTTAGTTGCAGTGCTCTTTATAGGTTGTTATCAGGTCACAATAGGTCTGTGATAACAACAGTCATAAATCAAACTTTTCAAACTACATGTCAGACATAAACATGTTACAAGTTCTTGGGTTGGGGTTTTTTTGCTTACCGTCCACTTTTTAAACCATACTGCTTTGATATCCAGCAGAGCCAAGAAGTAGACTGGACTCAGAAAATCTGGAGAGGCAGGATGATTAGGCTCATGTTTTACTGACAAAAGTGACAAGGTACTCTCCACTACTTCTTCCATGTACCTTATGATACAAATAGCAAAAAATAAACAGAAAACAAAAATCACTAAAATCTTTCCACCAGTAATACTTGGGAAGAAATTTCTGGTGAAATCTCATTCAGATAAATCATAAATATGAACAACATTATCTTTAACTTCATCTTGTAAGGATATTAATTCTTTGTATTACCATCAATAAAACTAATAACAACCTACATGCGTATTCTCCTACATGATTATGTATTTTATTAAACTTGTTACTTTGTAAAACATCCGAATTATTTCTGTTAAAAAGTACTTAGAACACTTAAAAAGCTAAATAAGCAGCTTAATATGACCCATGACTACTTCTCTGCAACTTCCCTATTTCACTTTTCCCACCCTCTATCTATATTCCCCCACCTTACCACTGACCAGTCATCTGTGCATCCTGTAATTCATCTTTTGCTAAAATTATATGCATCTAATTATATGTCAAAAAACATTAAATTAAGAAACAGTGACAGGTTTTTGAAGGTGGCATACTTTTCTGGATGACGAATCCAGGAAGAGGGAGCTTCCTTTTGGTACTCATTTAAAAGGCGGACCTGAAAACAGAATTATTAAAATTTAAAAATAAGTAATGCATGATGTTTCAGTAATTACAAAGAAAGTATGGAAAGTTTATTTATACCTTTTTAAGTAAACGATTTATGTCTTTGTTAGATACATCCAGACCAGCCGAAATACGAAGAGAATATTCTCCAGAAAGAAAGTACAACTGCAAGTGTCTTGCTAAAAAAAAAAAAAATAAAGCTCACCTCCATGACAATAGTGGCAAAACAGACTGTATTATACAGCTTCATTATAAAAGTTAACTGATTTTCAGGAAGTACATGACTCCTGAAGTCTTAAATGTAATGAAGTGGACATACCTAAACTTGTATAGACTTCTCTTGTCATATTAAATGGAGAAGAAGAAAAGGTTTTTGCATAGAACCTAAGAATTTTCTCCTAAAGGAGAAAAAGCAAGCAATGTATTAGTGGTGTAACTGTGTATTATTATTGCACAATAATCAATACATAGTGACATTATTCTTAATATTACATATTGCTCAAATCTCTACAAATGTGAAGCATATTTTCTAAAAATATACAGTTTGGGACCACAGAAACCTACATTCTGAAGGAGATTTTACTTGAATACTGATGGCACCAATGCAAAGCCTCGGTGAGATACAAGGAAGCGGATCAGGGAATATCACTGTATATTTCCATTAACATTAATGTTTTTACATTATTAAATGTACCAGTGACCTGTAACTAGTGCTGTTTCTAAAGAAACTGTTGACCTTCTAAGCTGAAAGAAAAATACATGACAACAGCTGTGGCAACTTCCATATTTATTAGATAATCACGTCAAAATTCAAAGAAAAAGAAAAATCAGCATAAATAACCTAAAAAAATTTTAAGCAGCTGACTTTTTTTTCCTCATCAGTGGCTGTGTAATATTACTATGTATCATTTTCTCATCATCATGGAGCATATACCTGACCTAAACAGGAAATATTAACATTACACGCTTTACAAAAGAGTTTTGTCAATTTTTTTTACGTTTGCTAAAAGACATTCAAACCTCTTCATTCCCATTAAAAGAATGTAAATTAGTCTCTAAAAAAATCCCATTGAAATCCTGTTGTAATCCTTTAAATCAAGACCTATTATAATCACATAGTTCTTTTACTTCAAAAAGAGTTTATCTGATACATACATAAATAACAAAATGTCTTGGGACCCTGCTGGACTACTGATGATACAGATGTCACTTCTTATTCCTCTTCAGTACTCTTTACTAAGGCTACCTATCTGACAACTGAACACAGAACGTCAACTTACACTGAATGTTGCATCAGGATCTGACAGAGACATCGTTAGATGCTTACGCAGATTTGGCCAACTCTCAGAGCTCAATACGTCAGAGGGAGGGGCAAAGCACAGTCTCTGCAATGCTTCTTGGCGAACCTGAAGTGGTCAAAAAGATAAACAGCACAAATCCGTTCACAGCAACCTCTCAAATATGTAATTTACATTATATATATTGAGGAGGCAAGAAGGAAGAGGACCTGGCTGTAGAACAGATAAGGAATTCCAGAATACTTATCTTCTGCTATATTTTTATGGTGATTTAGACAAAACACTACATCACTGAGAAAAACAAACAAAAACATATTTGAAGAAGCAATAAAACCATTTTAAATAGGATTTCAATACTAGATGCAAGGATTACGTTCCACTTTCTGCTTGTAATCAAATATATTTTTATCAAGGAATACAGAAAACTATCACCAAATATTATAAACATGCCTAGCAGCTCTCTAAAAAGTCAGCAAGGGAAAGTGGAAACAGAGTTACTAGACACTGTGTTTTACTGCTGAATTTTCATCAGCAGTATAAATTAAATAATTTCAAATGGATTTTTTTTTCTATTTGTGGACAACTATAACCTACAGTAATTTATTTTGTATTACTGTAGGAAATTTTAACAATATTTAATAGCATTAGACTTTTTAACCTGGTTTTCTCATAAAACTTGATCACAATGTTTATACCAGTTCCCATCTAACCATGCATTTTTCAACCACCAGACAATCCCAAACAAATCTTAGGGAGACAGCACTCTTAAAATGATGTTTCTCCAAGCTTCAAAAACATCAGCAGCTGGTGCTGATTGGTGGTTAGAGACCCAAATTAGTACTGACACTGACAGGAAGACAAACCTAACATGGACTTTATATATTCCATCTGGCAGCAGTTTGTTGGCAAACCAGCAGGCATCTCTCTCTTCTGATAGGGGTAACACAAAGGACAACACAGAAGTTACCAAGAAGGGCAAGGGGCACATATCCAGGAAAATAAACTCAGTAACTTTATTTCTCACTCAGCTTTTTCCAAATTAAAAATGCCCACCCCTATCACATAAACTCCTAACCAAAAAAACAAAAACAAACCAAAAAACCCCACCCAAACAAACAAAAAAAAAAGATACTTGCAACACTAGCTTTTGAACCAGATGGTTATGAACAATGAAATACTACACAGCAGAGCAGTTGCTGCACTGAAGCCAAGATACATGAACCAACAAAGACAAGACACCACTTAGGTACACATGAACTTTTACGTACATACAGTCTGTTTTCTAATATGCTATAAACATTCATTTTTATTAACATGTTATTTCTTCTTTGAAACTTACTTCCTTAGGCTGAATAGGGTCAAGCTTTTCTACAAGCAGCTGCAACTGTTCTTGACTCATAAACATATAACTCTGCAATACACATTATAAAATTAACATTATTTTATTAAACTGAACAGCAGAAGATTAAAATCATCAGTCTTTCTGATATCTAATTTACTTTAGTTTTAATAATTAAGCCTTCAACATTTATACTAATTTAACATTAAAGTCAACATTCTAAATGTTTTCTGCCGTTTGCCCAATGTTAAATTTACAGCAACAAAATTCGCGTCACATATTTTGCTTTACTTTTAAGTAAAGTTTCCTATATCTTCATAAAATCCTTTATAATAATTCATTCAGTAAGTAATACAGCATAGTGCAGTAGCCTGGAAATGAACTGCACATTACTTTGCTCCTAAAGTAAAACCACGAAAAGTTAGAGGATGTATTGCTTTTACCATTATTTTATCTTTTGCTATGCAGTACTTGCGTAGGTACTTTTGAGCATATGGGCATCACATTCATCTCATCTAGCATATGCTGTCTAAAGGTTAGGTCGCTAGTATAAGCTTAGTACTTCAGAGTGGAAAAAAAAAAAAAAAAAAAAAAGGTAATTAATTCGTTCTAGAATACACCAAGGACAGGAAGGATAAATCTAATGTCTAGGGCTGCTTCTCAATCTCCACTGACAGAAACGTAACAATTTTGCAGTACCATGCTTATTTCACAACACAGAGAGAAAACACATTGTACTTGGTTGAACGAGGAGTCGCTGTCAGAACAGTTGTCTGCATAATAGCCACTCTGGCGTTCGGTTTTTGTTTTACTATCCAGCTCCTTATTATGCATCCGATCTTCTTCAAATTTGTTAATCAAAGATTCTACCACAACCATCATGATATTCTTCAAGGCATGCATCATTTCCCTGTATCTTCAAATAAAAGATGATTTTCATATTAAAAAGCATAAAAATCACTAATTTAGAAAAGCAATTCACTAAATCGTGAATAACCGAATATGGCATAATGCCACTTAGACTCGAACTCGCTGAACTTACAGAAATGAATGAAGAACAAATGCAAATCCAAAATGAGCAACAAAACATGTATATAGCTTAAATGTTTCAGATAACTGTATTTTAAAATTAAAATAAAATTCCTTTTTGCCCTTCTAAAATCATTAAATGAAATACCACTAACATAATCCTGTTCTGGGAGATTCTTAAGAAAGGACAACCAAAAGGGAGAATCTGTCCCTGAGAAAACAGGCCAGTTCTCATCCTTGTTACTGTTTGTGCTCCTTCTGCTTCAACATCCAATTTTCTTCTGCTATAAGCCTCGAGCAAAACCAGTACAAGAGAACACATCATCCTGATTCAATATCTTGAGTACAGGTCATGCACACAAAATAAATTTTCTTTCAACAAAACCAGGGTTTTTCCAAGTTACATAAATTGAATAATAATATCCACAAGGAAGCAATTCAAAACAAAAGCTGCTTCAGAAAAACATCCTGCTGTATAATGTTGATCTTTTATTTCAAATTAAGTTTTACTTTAAGGCTACTATCACTTATTTTGCAGTCATCAAAGATGTAAATTACCATATTGTGCTTTAATATCCTCCTACCTCTCAAATTAAAAATATAAGACACATACTTAGTTCATTGGGGCTACTTCTACCGACTTTAACAAGCCCAAGAACCCTAAGGTCTTGATCCCCAAAACAAAAAGACAAAAACAGCATAATGTGAAAAACAGTCATCTTAACATCTATTTTCTAGGTGAAAATAAAAGTCAAGTGTAGCTGATTAAGAACTGCTTTCTAGCATAAATGACTGTACTATGAAAATACAGAATGTGTAACTAAGGAGTTAAATTCCTTAATACATTTTTCTCCTTAAATACCTTTATGCTTACTACCTACCACAGAAAGTGAGTAACTGCAATGAACAAAACTGGAACCTTGAATGATCCTGAAATGATAGCAAGACTATATTACTGAGACCAAATAACACTCAGAGTTCAGAATGCTTGCAGACAGGTGACAAAAACAGGACCCTATAAAAGCACGGTTCATAAAACATATTTCCGTGTACTTCTAGATAAGAAACCTTCTGAAAACAAACAGAAAAATAAAATCTTCTAGAGCAGAAACATACACTATTTTTTAATTCACTTCCCACTGAGACACATAGTAACCAACAGGCATCACAGTAAAATCTGAGTTCCACTAAAAAGAGAAAAAGAGATGAAGTTAAAATTGTGCAATAAAAAAATGAGAGAAAAAAAAATAGTTCAGCTGAAGTAGTGTATAAAATCATTTTAGTGGCTAAAATATGTGAGAGTCAAAAATTGTCTTTTTTTTTTTTCCTTCCTCTGCAACACATATAAATGACCACTGATGCTAAAAGAGTGGGAAGTTGGCTGGTTGCTTTTCAACACTCATCATTTCAGGTGCTCATTTTGATTTCACTGTTTTCACATTGTAATGGTTCAACCTCAATAAATCCCTCAGCATGACTCTCTGTAAAAATTAAAATTAGAGAAGTAAGGACCTGATTCACTATGATGACAAAAGTATACTGTCTGTTTTCATTAAAGAAACAATACTTTTGGAATTGCTTTAAGCACAATGATGTAGTTAGATTTTGTACAGAAATTCCTAGAACAATATGATGCATCTATTAAACCTTTTAAGTTTTACATATTTTCTGGAAAGAACAGCTGTATATACTAAAATACAATTTATAAATACTACTGACCACTGCTTTAAAGAATCACGGCAATTATCTGCCAATGCAAATTCAAAATCCAAAGCATGAAAATTCAGTAAGAGAGCTACCAGCCTCTGTATTCCACAGAAAAGTTATTTTAATGTTTTTAGGAAGGTGAATGAAGTTAGTAGGGAAGGGATGACTAAGAATTTAACTGGTATTCACTAAGGTTTTTCTATTTAAGGCTTCTTTACTAAATATGGTGTTCAAAGTCAATCTAGACAACACACCCTGTAATATGCTGGTATGTGGTTTTGCACACCTACTGATTTCTGGCCATCTGACAGTCTCAAAGTCTTGAATATTTACACAGAGTTGGTCCACATACCAATTCTACATTTTTCAAACAGCACTGCAGAAGTATCTTTGCATGTACATTAAAATACAAAGCAAGATAGCTCAAACTTCAATTTTTAAACTAGTCAATGAAAGTAAATCTGACTAAACATACTACCCTAACAGGACACCTGGCTAGATCCCAAGGAAGCAATCTTAAAAACCAATACATATGTATTCCAATATTTTTTTTCTTTAAAACAACATTCTCTTCCAGACTCTCCATTTATATCTAAGGAAATTATCAAACTTTAATACCTGATAAAATCAATTTTTCCTTTTGGCTAACTTTCATATCACAACTGAATTTAATCTGCAGCTAGTGAAACAGTATGAAGTAGTGATTCTTCTCTCAAATCTTACCCCTGGCTAACTCCAGTCCTAGATACCTCAAAAAATCCATAGATCTCCTACCGATCTTTATATGCTGTAATTCATAATCTTAATTCCAGAGTGAGATGAAGCATGACAAATTGCAATGTAGGTTGGGAATATCTGAATTGCTTAGCACTGATTTTGGAAAGCAAACAATCACTTTTGTTACCCATTGGTTCAGAATTTATTTCTTCAAAACAAGTTCTGGAAAGGAGAAAGGAAGACAGGAAGACAAAGACCAAGAAGAAACAAAAATATATACTCACTCTTTTGATTCACGGGTCTTCTTAGTAACATGTTGGACAAGCGTGTCATAGCCAGATACTTCACCCTGATTTTGAGCAGAAGCACATTTTTCTGTTTCTTCGTCAATCACAGATCCCATGGTATTGTTTATATACTGTCTAAGGTATTTCACAAACTCATAGCTGCAACAAATATACAAAATTAAAATGCAACAGATTTCCTTGAGCTTGCTGTCAAACTTTTTCAACATTACATTAACATTTGCTGTCTTCTCTCCCAGTAGACCTGTTACTTTAAGGGTTTATGACTTGCAGAGAAATAAACTTCAACATTGTGGAAAAAAAAAAAAACACAATAAAGTTTGATTTTCTTCAATATGGTTATTATCAGCATATTCCAGGAGGAAACAATACCAAATAGTTTCTAACTTCTTTTTGTGCTGCTTCTAAATGTAAAATCTACTCAGACAAAAGGTTAAAGTTTTGTAGACAAAAATCATAGAATATCAAGAACTCTCAAATTTAAATTCCAAATGAAACATCACTTGGAGCATCTTGAACATAGCACTGTCTTATGGTATATCCATATGAATTATTATTTATGCAGTATACATACAAAATGAGAAGAAACACAAAAAACACAATTTATAAATTTTAGCATGTGAGCATGTCTAAGGCTTATGAAAGTGTGTCATGACAGTATGCAGAAGATCTCAGTCAAACGAGCTGTCATTACACGTACATGTGAAACATAAGGAAATCAGCACTTTTTTGATTAAAAAAACAAAAACAAAAACACCCACAAAAACCAAAGACTATATTCAACACACATAAAAAAAAAATGCACAGAAAAGTGTTTCTTGTATCATGACATATACTTCTTGCTAGACTGCCTACCTCAAGTTCCATCAGGTATATAACAGTTGTGCGTGTCCTCCCCCCCCCCCCCCATTTTTTTTTCCATTTCCCACTTATTTCCATTCCTACATCACTTTTGTTCTCAAGCAAAGTAACAGAAATACATCTCAAAAAAGATGCAAACATGTTTATTTGCTTTTTCTTTTGTCTTCAAGGCTGTTTTTTTACTTCTGCAATAATGAAATTGCACATGACTCTGCACTGAATGAAAGCTTTCATAAAACCTTTTCATTTGTTTTATGACAGTACATTTCCAGAGTATACATTTTTGCAGTGACTTCTTTGCTGTGGAATACAGAGCAATCACACCATTATTCATGCCACCAAGTTTACGTCTGCTTGCTGTCCTAGGCTTGATCTTCTGCATCATTCTTCCACCTTAAAAATGTTTTGTAACAGCTTGGTGCTTCAGCAATGATAGAACTATGTCTTCACATGCAGAATCAAGTCAGACTGATCTGGTTGGGCTTGCAAAGGAACTACCAGGAAAGGGGGAAAAGTGTTTAAAAAAACTGTAGCACTTTAAGAAAAAAATACAACAGAAAAATAGCACTTAGAGAGTTAAAAATCCTGATTTCTACTGCTGCACATAAATTTTAAACTTGATTCAATTTTTCTTTTTATTAGCTTTCTGAGGATCCTGTGTTTCTGTCTTCTCTACATTGAAGTGGGGACAAAGGATAAAGTAAGCCCTTAAAATCTGATAAAATTACTGAGGCAAAATAATCACGAGGCAGAAACAGTGCTGACCAAAATGCTGAGCTGAACTAGCGTATTGGACAATCCAAAAGCACACACTACTAATAAAGGACCTTGTAGTTTGGATGGACGGGGTAAGGGTCAAGGAGAAAGTTTCTTAATGGTCTCACTAATAAATCGCCATATGATCTCTCTGACCTTCCATGAAAACCAACCTATACTGCTGTGGGTCATGAACAAGACTAGAGTATCTCCAGAAATATTGCAGCACCAGAGGGTAATGCTTACATTCTGCATTTAAAGCATCGCTTGATTTTCCATTAAGTGTAAGTTAAAACTTCTCTCATGAAAAAAAATTACCAGAAAGAGTAATGGCTGCCATGGTTTCACTGTTCTAAAGGGAAAGCTATGTATGCATTGTTTCCACCAGTCATAGACTTTACTCTCTCATCCTGGGTATTCTCCTAGTAAGTCCTCGGAAGAAATACTGACAGAAGTCATTTCATAGGAATTTGGTTGTTTGCATTTTTTTACTATTTCTTCCTTTAAATAAAAATCTTTTTATTTCAAAATTACATGCGATTTTCAAATCTGGTATGTTTATAACCAACTGTTTTACTCTCATGCTTGTCACCCGGTAACCTGGTCCTCAAAATTCGCAAGACTGACAACCAAAGTGTTATCTAATACAATTTATAATACAAATTAAAATTGCGCCAAAACACATTTTAAAGCATTGAGCATCTTCAGAAGATACCAAAGCATCAAAGTTTTTAAATTATAATGAAATTTTAGATAAAACTTAGTTCAATTTCACTTATTTACTTTTACCTAACTTCTACCACCGACAAAGCAATGCTAAAAACTAGACAAATTTAAGAAAATGTAGATAGTGCCCCTTCTGAAAAAAATGGCAGGAAATCAGCTTTCCCAGAAGTCAGGCCACAAAACTCTGGTCCTTATTAAAATGCCTTCAAGCTCATTTCAGCTTGAGATTCTCTTGACTTGTCATAAATGCATACCAAAAATCTCCCATGTAATAAAGAAAATAAACAAGTTAGAATAACATGGAAATGAAAGAGGAGTTTGGGCTCCAGAAATCTAGATCACATGTAAGTGAGGTGACACTGTCAAGTCTGATAAAACAGAAGTGTGATGGGGATACTCAAGCCATAAATTAAAAGAATAACTACAGGATAAAATATACAATGGTTCAGTAATATAAGCCAGACAGAACAATCAAATATGGAAGCCAAGTAGCCTTCTGAAAAATTCACCTTCTTTTGAAAAACAAAATTAGATTGTCTAGCAGGTGTCAAAAATACTGCCTGACAGTCTTCAGTGAGGATTTCTTCTAGCTTCTGTTTACTTGTGCATTTAGTACATGTATGCATGCATTAGAGTTAGCTAAGTTAGGTAGTTTTGTATGTTACTCTCTCACAAACAGCTCATCAATTACTATTACAGTAAAAATATATTACTGGGGGGGAATGGCAAAATTAATTTTATTCTCTAAATTAGCATCTTTTGAGACTTGATTAGTGACAGGAATAGCTATATATAAAAATACATACACATTCACACAGCAATATAAATTGTAAACACTCCCCAGGAATAATAATAGTTCAATACATTTCATCTCCTTCAAAATAATAAAAATAGTAAAAATATTTTTACTTGTGAAAATTCTCATCCGTTTCCTCCAAATGCAAGAGGATCTCTTCTGCACATTCTACTGATGGGGCTCCAGTGATTTTTTCCTTCACACTTTGCAGCAACTGTCTAAGCATAGACTGTAACAGAGCTTCATCTTCACTTGTAAAGTGAGACATCTGTATAAAGCAAATATAAGAATAACAGGTTCTCGTAGTTCTGGGTTTTTTCCTCTCCTCAAGATGCCAGGAGTATAAATCCCATAAATTGACACTTTTTTTTTTTTTTCCTATTACCAACAATGTGAGATTTTCTATCAAAAGACATAATCACAGACAGGAAATATTTGATAGGGCTTATCTTCAGACAAACTGGAAACAAAATAATCAAATCGGTCTTAATAAACCTCCTGTTACCTTAGTACAATATTCTTAAATGAGATATTATATTAAGAAAAGCCTGAATATTCCTTTTCACAGCTGCTTGAGGACTTGCCCATCAAATATGCACAAGACTACACGATTTAAAAAAAAAAAAAAAGTTTTTACAGAGGTAATGACTATCTTGATGAGAAACCTCTACAAGTCTCTCAGCTGTTCCTCATCCACTATTACTACCCAGTTCTGGTTTTTGGATCCCTTTACTCAGAGCTATTGCCATGCCCATGACTGAAGGTGCTGGCAGCTTTTGCAAGGGCCAGGTGGAATTATCAGAACTGTTTAATTTCCGTGTGGTAAGTAACTGCAGTGACCTGACGGAGTCCTGTCAATTTAACCCTACTGGAAAAAACTGGAACAGCAGCAGTAAGAAAGTGGAAACACCTGCCAATCGAGAAGACAGCATTTTACCAATTTAATTTTCAGGGGCTGCAAATACCCCAAAGTTCCATTTCTATCTTGACTAAGTAATTAACCAAAAATTAATTAACCAACCCCGTGGGATCATTCAGAAGCGGCCTGTGGCAGCCAGCATTTATCCTTATACAGGCCTTTGCTTAAGCAAGGCTTTGAATAACATTAAAGTGACAATTTTAGCAACAAACCAACGACGGCAGTTAACAGAAATACAAGTACTGCGAGAAGTCCTACCCCCCTACACCCAGCCATCAGTGCTCGGCAGTAACCAGATTCCTAATGACAATTCGTGTATGAAAGCAGCTCGTCTTTTTAACAGCGTCAGAGTAGGCTAAACACGAACAGGTCCTTCTCTGACGCCGTGATAAAAGCACAGAGGGGCTTTGCCGGGACACCTC
>KL289345.1:5001-42881 GCA_000699545.1 Podiceps cristatus | reverse complement strand
ATTATAACATTATTATAATATTTTAAACATGGTGTGGAAACACTTGATACAATAAATAAATAAATATGCTATTCAAGCCTTTTAGGAGGTGTTAACATTTGTCTTAGGATTCTAAAAGTGAAGTTTTGAAATTGTTAATAAATTCTCATCCTAGAAGTTCCCAGCATTTTGTATCTGCATAAATGCCAAGTGAAATGTATTCTTCTGATAGTATAAAATACTCTGCATTTTTAATTTAAGCTTTATGAATCTTTCAGGCTGGCAGTCCATTCAGGGAACCACTGATAAAATTTTTGACACGTCATCCATCCCAGACTGTGGAGCTGTTCATGATGGAAGCCACTTTAAATGATCCACAGTGGAGCAGAATGTTTATGGTAAGCTGTGTGGGGAGCAGGAAGAAGCCCTCATCTTCACAAATCTAATAAACAAAAAGTTTTTAATTTTTTCTATCTGTTCCCTGCCCCCCCCCATGTCCTTGTAGTCCTTAATCATGGTCTTTGACAATAGGGTGCCTGTTCTCCATTTTGTATTTATTTGTACAGGGATGTTGATTTTATACCTTTCCAGATCATGTAGGATTATGACTGAAGCTGTAGAGGTTATTTTTTTATATATGACATACAATCTCTGCAACTTTAGTGAGGAATAGAAAAACTAAAGGATGATGTAGCCTTTTGGTGTTTTTGCTTTTAAAGGTTGTAATTAAAATTATTTCTTCCTCTTCCTCAGAGTTTCTTAAAACATAAAGATGCCAAGCCTCTACGAGACGTACTGGCAGCTAATCCTAATCGATTTATCACTCTACTGTTACCTGTTGGTACCCAAGCAGCTGTTAGGCCTGGTTCTCCAAGCACTACCACGATGCGTCTTGATCTTCAGTTTCAGGCTATAAAGGTATTCATTTATTCTTGTTTGTCTCTGCAGTAGAGTTAGCTAAAACTTCTTTAGCTACAAGACTGTTATAGACGGGCTTTCAAGTGTGTGTGTATGTGTTATAGCCCATAGGAAAACATTTGTAAAAATGTTAAGTGTTTATAGACAGAATCACTGTAGGAAGGGAAAAGAGACTCAAATGAACTATACATTGTTTTAATTAAGTAAGATACAAGAGGAAAACATGGCAACAGAAACTTTTTTTTTAAGGAAAAAAATTCTTTTGAAAATTGATCTAAACTCATTTTTATTTGACTTTTTTAAAAAAAAATGTTTTAGAATCCTTAGGTGACCTTAAAGAAGTGCTTTTATATCATTGTTTCTACTGACAGATCTGTTGCATGTTGACTGTGCATTTGTCTTGTTTTGCTTTCGACAGATCATAAGTATTATTGTTAAGAATGATGAATGTTGGTTAGCAAATCAGCATTCCTTGGTGAACCAACTGAAACGTGTATGGGTGAGTGAAGCTTTTCAGGAGAGGCATCGTAAGGAGAATATGGCTGCAACAAACTGGAAAGAACCTAAGCTATTGGCATATTGCTTACTGAATTACTGCAAGTACGTAAAACCATTTATTTCCTATAGTTTTTTTAAATTTTGAAAATACTGTAAAGGTATACAGGGGTACTAAAAATGGTTTGAATTAAAATATATTGAATAAAAAAATTAATATATTTCATAATACTGCCCTTAGCTCTAAGCCCATGCCTCTGGTACTGCTTGCTCTCTGCTCGTTTAAAACAAAGATTAGTTTCTTCATCAAGTTGTCAGCATAGTAGTTTGGGTATTTTTTTCACAGAAGCTTTTTATGTTTTTTTTACAGAAGAAATTATGGTGATATAGAGTTGCTCTTCCAGTTGCTTCGGGCTTTTACGGGTCGATTTCTCTGCAATATGACTTTCTTAAAGGAATACATGGAAGAAGAGATCCCTAAAAACTACAGTATTCCCCAAAAACGGGCTTTGTTCTTCCGGTTTGTAGACTTCAATGACCCAAACTTCGGAGATGAGCTCAAAGCCAAGGTAACTCAAGCAATTATATCAAAAAAGCCTGGTATTTGGGTTTAATTTTCTTCTTGGGAATTAGGGCAACAAAATTCGCTTATTTAAATGTCAATGAGTTTCATAATTGGCAGAGCTGTTTAGGTGAAAATACCATACCTGAAGAACAGCCATAATAAACAGAGACAGCAATTCATCTTACTTTCAATGCTGACTACTTCAGTTTACACTTTCTAGGAATTTTTGCCGTTGGAAGGGGAAAAGAGGGGGGAAAAAAATCTGTGTATCTGTTTCTTAAGATTTTTACTTGAATGTTGATTGCCTTTAGAAAAATCTGATAGTTGACTATAACTGGCTTTTTTTTTTTCATATTCTGTAGGTGCTGCAACATATCCTGAATCCTTCTTTCTTGTACAGTTTTGAAAAGGGAGAAGGTGAACAGCTGTTGGGACCCCCAAACCCAGAAGGAGACAATCCAGAAAGCATCACTAGTGTCTTTATAACAAAGGTAACCATCCTCGTTTACATTAAAGTGTTTGAAAACTAAAACAAAAAGTTGCTCCTCTCATTTGCCTTTTCAGTCGTGATTTTTATTAGTTGTGCTATTTCTAAATACTATGTTCATTTATATCAGATCACATCATAACTTTGAACTGCTGTGAGATCCATCAGTCATCAGTAGGACTGGCCTGCAATTTTCAGTCTATGGTATCTTTAGGACTTCAATGTCTGTAGTTAGAAATGGGCCTTATATGGCTGCAATCCCAGTCTTTTTCACAAGCAAAGCTTTCCATGACTGAACATCAATATCTTTGTAATTCGCTTTGGTTTCATTGAGCAAGTTAGCAGTTATAAAATAGATGTGGTTGAAGATGAGGGTTGGATTTCTTAAGTTTTTTAATAGGTTAGCACTTTGGAAGTTCCTATATGCTCATTACTTGTAAGTTCTTGACTCAGGAGGTTATTGTGTGGGTATTAAACTGAATTTAAAAAGTGGTTATAGTTGGTCATCCAAAAAACCACTCAAAAAGCAAAAAACTAAGACTTGCTTTTATAGATAACAAAGTTGGGGGTTTTTTTGCTTGTTTGTTTCTTACCTACTCTCTCTCCTTTTTGATCATTCCTGGAACTAGGTGCTTGATCCAGAAAAACAGGCTGATATGCTGGATTCTCTCAGGATCTATCTCTTGCAGTTTGCTACACTTCTGGTTGAGCATGCTCCACATCACATTCATGACAATAACAAAAACCGGAACAGCAAACTACGACGCCTAATGACGTTTGCTTGGCCTTGCCTCCTGTCCAAGGCATGTGTGGACCCAGCATGCAAATACAGTGGACATTTGCTTTTGGCACACATCATTGCGAAATTTGCCATACATAAGAAGATAGTTCTGCAGGTATTGACTATGGACTTGACTATGGATTCATGCATTTAAGGGATGTTGATAAGAAAGCACACTACAGAACTTTTTATTTTTAAAGGCAGAGTAGAGGGTGAACAGTAGTTTTGGATACTTGGTATACAAGTAATAGTTAAATCCATATGCAACAAACAAATACAGAAGCAGCAAGCCAAATATGCAACAAACAAATACAGAAGCAGCAAGCCAAATATTCATACAAATTTATTTGGCAATAGGAGAGTATAGAAAGAAGTTTAAAGATAAATGAAAACAGAGAGGATAAGTGGGACAATGAAAAGTCCATTTGGTTGAATTAGCAAAATTGGTAATGTTTCCTCATTTAAATGAGGCAGACATTTCAGTTGAGACAGAATGTGTTTGGTTGAATTAGCAAAATTGGTAATGTTTCTTCATTTAAATGAGACAGACATTTCAGTTGAGACAGAATGTTGGGACCAAAGGAAAAGTTCAAATTGGACAGTGGAGAGGGAGGAAGAAAAAGGGAATGTAAGGGAGACACAGGTATACGCTACATACCTCTGATGATGAAATACCATTTATTTACCAACTTATGGGCCTTTAGGGAAAAATCATGTTGTTTAGAAAATGTATGTTCTCTTTCTTTATAAATGCTTTATTTTTGTAAATATGTATAACATTAATGTTGATCAGAAACTTTGCTGTTTAGGTTTTTCACAGTCTTCTGAAAGCTCATGCAATGGAGGCCCGAGCTATTGTCAGGCAAGCGATGGCTATTCTGACTCCAGCTGTGCCTGCTCGAATGGAGGATGGACATCAGATGCTGACTCACTGGACACGAAAAATCATTGTGGAAGAGGGTCATACAGTTCCCCAACTAGTACATATTTTGCACTTAATAGTACAACATTTCAAGGTACTAGTCCCAGTCATTCTTGTAGCCGCTGTATCTCAGATATCAAGGAGGTAAACTGCAGTTTGATTAGAAAATAAAGTGCTCTGCTTTATATGGTTTAGCTAATGTATGTTGGGAAGCATTAAACAGATGGGGGAATGCTGCAGAATGCCAATATAGGAGCATTTTTGAAAACACATACTAAAATGCAATCCAAAGGGACTGCTAATAATGCATTTAAGTCACTCTCCAGGAATCAATGCCTCAATGCTTTTTGGAAAAAAAAAATTGGAGAGTGTTCAAATGTGAGTTGTAGCGCTCTAAAAGGATTGGCAAAAATTTGGAATGATTCATCCTTGAGAAGAATCATGTATCTTCAAAGGAATATCTTCATTTCATGAAATCAGTAGTTCACTACTGAAAAGTGTAACCAAAATTTTACTTCCAAAGCACCGCTTACTTTTCTGGTTTGCAAAATTTGAACATGGTACACAATTAGCAAACTTTGGGATTAAAGACTATTTTACCATTTTGCTTTATTTTGACTGTAGCTTTTTGTAGATTTTACTGGTTAATGGCTAACATGACTGCAAAACCATCTTTTCAGGTTTATTATCCAGTGAGACATCATTTGGTTCAGCACATGGTTAGTGCCATGCAGAGACTGGGCTTCACTCCCAGTGTTACGATAGAGCAAAGAAAATTAGCTGTGGATCTTGCTGAAGTAGTTATTAAATGGGAATTGCAAAGAATTAAAGACCAGCAGGTAGGAAGTCTAAATAAACTGGTAAAGATTGAACTGTTATACAGTTAAATGCTTTTTTAACATGCACATTGCTGATACTTCAGCCAGATTCAGATATGGATTCAAGTGCAAGTGGAGAAGGAGGAAGTTCTGCCTCATCTGCTGTTAAAAGAGGATTGTCTGTTGATTCTGGCCAAGAAGTAAAACGATTCAGGACAGCTACAGGAGCAATAAGTGCTGTAAGAAATATTCAGATTTTATTCAGAGAATCTGAAATTATAACCTGCACTGACTAAACAATTTAGTGTGCTTGTTTTCTCCACATAACTCAAAACTCCCTGAATTGAAGGTTATACTTTTAGGAAATATTTTAAATCTCTTCTGCTTGTTGTTATCCTTTTTCAGTGTTGCTTATGGTTTTTGTTTTGTATACATGCAGGTATTTGGACGTAGCCAGTCCTTGCCAGGAGCTGATGCCCTTCTTTCCAAGCCGATTGACAAGCAGCATACAGATACAGTCGTGAATTTCTTGATTAGAATTGCTTGCCAGGTACTTATTCTGATATGCAAATTCCAATGCAGCATGAGTAGCCAAACCCATAAACCCCTCTTTTCATAAGAGGCCTTTTATGCCTGGATTATTCTAATGCTTGTATGCTTTCTTTTGCTGAAAGGTTAGAAGCTTCAATGTGAAATTGTACAAAAAGTAAAATGTTTTTATTTTAAGGAGGAAAGAAACTGAATTTCATAACCACTTTATGCATGTTTTTTGTTTCACAAATGATGGATGTTACTCATGAGAGTTATGCTTTAGTTTCTTATTGTTGGCATTGTACATTTATAGCTTGATGCAGGGAGTGGGCACTTCAAAATTAAAACTTTAAATCTGAACAGTTGCAATTCAGATTTTGAAATTGAGTCTCCATTTTACTGTGCTGTTGATTACTTAGAGCATTTTGTTTGTTCTTTGCTTTCCCTTTTCAAGCAAGTGCTATATCAGGAGTGACATGATTGAAATAAATGTGACTAGTAGAATTTGGCTGGAGCCAGGCAGAGACTTCAAAAAGTTCCCATAAGCGTTTTTTCTTAATTCATTTATATATTTGCCTGATGCTGCAAAGTATGCTTGTTCTATTGCCTGGATTTAATAGCAAGAATATTTTACCCCCAAACTAAAGAATTTTTAGAGTTTTAAAGAGTATGCCAGTTACATATCTAAGGACAGATGTAATTGTGTTTTCAAGATCAAATACGTGGAATTACTTCTTTTCGTGCACATGTAGAGCTAAAGCTTTTCAGCAAATTTTGTTAAAAATTAGCTTTTCTAGAGTGAGGATGATTAGCTGGGTGTAGCTCAAAGCTGACAAATTTTATGGCTTCTGCTTCTGCAGCAGACTCAGCTGGTAAGTAACATGGGATTTTATGCACCACAGTCCATTGCACAGTATAAAAGTGCTCTTGAAATATGAAGATAAATTGAGTGAAGAGCTACATATATTTATAGATACCTTGCAAACAGAAAAGATTAACCATCTTGAGCATGTTCAGAGTTGTAGTAATAGTGTATAGGATTAAACTTGTTCTAGTGATGGGCGATTTGGGGTACTTAGCTAGCAGTTTGGATGCTTACCATTAGTTGTCAGCTTTTTATGCAGTTAAATACTCTGTGACTATACTAATAAAACTACTTAAGCTTATCCATTTCAGAAATAAGGAATTATATGCTTGCTTGGAATGCATAATAAATTAATGAGTTGGTTACAAAAGGGTGTCATTTTGTTAACTCTGATTAATTGCTAGGTAAATGACAACTCAAACACTGCTGGATCTCCTGGGGAATTGCTGTCTCGACGCTGTGTCAACCTTCTGAAAACAGCTTTACGACCAGACATGTGGCCAAAATCGGAACTGAAGTTGCAGTGGTTTGATAAGCTGCTCATGACTGTGGTAGGTAATGTTTTAGTCCTGTAGGTCTTTAGGTTTCTCTAGCACATATGTTGACTGAATACTAGCAATGTCTGGATACTGATTTTTACAGTCTTAGTCTTTTCTTCTTTGTCGTGAAATATGTAAATTGTTAAGTACGTGAAATACCATCAGTGGTAATAACTTGTATAGCTGCAGTACTTACAAATACTAAAATAGACTTAGGAGTGGGTGGAATAACTTCCTGTATTACTTTGATTTTGAAATGGATTTTAATTTGCTTTTGGATGGTGTACCAGTTCATTTTTTTGTTTTTCTTTTGGTTTGATTTGGTGGTTTGGTTTTTTTTTTTTTGTTTGTGTGGGTTTTCTTCGTGGTTTTGTTGTTGTTGGTAGGAAGTTGTGCAAATTGAGATTGATTTTTTTTTTTTTTTTTTTTTTTAATTGGTTCCTGATCCTAATTTTCTGACTACATTATGGTAATACAAAGTTCACTGCAACACTAGCTTCCTTTATTTGATGATCAACATATTTTGCTTGTCGCTCTTTGTACTTTTTGCCATATAATAAGTTTTTCTACACTTTATTTGTATCATACTACTTAATACACTAGGAACTCTTACTGTGTTAAATTTTTAGGAGCTGTTTTGATATCACTTTTCTGTTTCTTTGAATAAAGGAGCAATATATCCTACTTTTGAAACTTCAAAATGTCTAAATGACATGAAAATTCACTGTGGCCTGTTTTTTCCAAATATTGATCTATATGTGCTATGCTTTCATAATGTTGTCTTTATGGACATAGTCCTTGAAAGGATAAGTATCTACTTTCATTCTTCTCTCCTGTTGGAAGAGGTTTTGATGTGGCTCCATTTTTGGTTTGGGTTTACAAGCTTTGATAGTGCTCCAGGGAGCTCATATTTGTTGCTTTACTCATCTTTTCCCAAGTAGTGTCAAACCTGAGTGAAAATTGCCATTAAAAATCATATTTTTCTTCCTGTTGATGGCATTTGATAGCCCACAACAGGAAGAACTGCAGTCAATTCCAACCATTGTTGCACAAGGATTACCTCCTACTCATGTTTCTCCCTTACATGGTTGCAAAGCTGTTTAAGTGCCAGGTGATGGAGGCTGTGCAGTAACAGCAGCATGACTTCAGGAAACTCATGACTTTGGGTGATTTCTTTGCACTGAAGACAGAGAAAATTGTGCATATCAACGGCTGTTGAAGAAGAGGTGCATGTTATGTACAGACCAGCATCGCCTTCCATTTCTGGAACAGAGGCGAAGATAACAGAGATGTAAAAATAACATTACAGATTGCAATTCAGAGAGTTCGCATGCTTCCAGAATGTGAACTGCGGTCTTTCTTTCTCCACCCTTTTCAGACAAACCTTCCAGATTATCATCTACCATGAATTGGGGAAGGTAGACAAAGTGCACTGCATCTAAGAGTGAGCCAAAATCAAGACCTAGCCCACTCTGCTTCTCCTTCCCCCACTGCAAAACAAATGTATCATACCATCCCTCACGCTGAGGAAGGTGAATGCAGTTGATGTTTACTTAATACAAGAATATGAGTCCTCTGGAACAGGAATTTTATATCTTAATTTTTGTACTATGTGGGCATCAGTTACACAAGAGTTTCAGAAAAAGGATCTTGTATTTTACAGTTTTATATTGCATGATTTATCCAAAAGACTGATGTGAAACATTACTAGTGTAGAAACCTCAACCTTATTTCAGGTTTTTCAACACATCTGATCTGGATTTACTAAACTGTGTAATAGTTGTGTGATTTGCCCCACTCACTGCATTTTTGTATTTGTTCTCTTTAGGAACAACCCAATCAGGCCAACTTTGCTAACATTTGCACTGGCTTAGAGGTCTTAAGTTTCCTGTTGACTGTACTGCAGCCCCCTGCTGTCCTTAGCAGCTTCAAACCCCTCCAACGAGGCGTAGCAGCTTGTATGACTTGTGGAAACACCAAGGTTTTGAGAGCAGTCCACAGTTTGCTTTCTCGCTTGATGGGGATCTACAGAACCAAGTATGTGGTATTTTCTTTCTCCTTCTATCCTTTATTGCTGCATAACTTAAATGATAAAGGGTGGGGTGAAGACACTCTTTGGAATGTGTTAATATTCTGTTTTACAATTCCTGCATTTAAGGGGCCATTTTACCTTGCACTTTCAACCCCTGTTTAAAAAAAAGAAAAGCTGAAATAAGTAATTATGTGGAATACATCATTATCCATTGACATAAAAACTTAATAACCTGTGGCTGTCATAACTTTGGTTCAAGAAATGCATGCTATAAATTTAATGTATTTTTGCAATTAAAATTTTTCAGCTTCAGAAGTACAATTTTTTAGTTGTTAAGCTTTGCTGTTTTGCTAAAACACAGAAGAGGGATAGAGTGTAAAAAGAAAGACAATAGGTAATATGCCATGTCTTAATATAAACTAATTTAAATAATCTTTTCATAAAAAAAACCTCTAAGACTTCTCATCAAACTATTATTTAGATGTAGTGGTACACTCTTATAGAAGACACATTGGTTGTGCAGTAAAGAGGTTTATATAAATGAGGGATCTGATTGTGTTACCTTGGTTATCAGCAAGTTCTGGGGATGGTATAGGTGATTGTACGTTCACAGTGTAACTGCTCCTTGCCTGTTCTGTGCCTAATGTTACTAAAAGTAAACACAACTCTGTAAATTCTGCAGGTACTTCAAGTGTAGCTTCAAAGTATGAAGAGCTGGAGTGCCTTTATGCTGCAGTTGGAAAGGTTATTTATGAGGGACTTACTAATTATGAAAAAGCCACTAATGCTAACCCTTCTCAGCTTTTTGGTAAGTTTCTCCCTTCTCTAGTAGATGTATGTAGAGATTAACCACAATATAAAGTGAAAGTTACTGGAAACTTCTACATGGAAAACCCAAAATCCTGTGGGTACTACTCTGAGATACAGTAGAATATTTCAGGGGATCTTTGTAAATGTTCTTACATGTTAATTGCCTTATACTTCCCTTTTCAGTTGTTTTTAAAGCCTCATTTATCAGCTGATTAAAGTAGTGTAGGAAGCCTTATTTATTTATAGATCTTGAATTCTCACTAGATATAAAATTACAAAAATATTATTTTGTTCTTGAGTGAGCAAATCTGAATTTTTAGCATATACCATTCTGAAGAGCTGAAATTTTCTTCTTTTCTTCTTATTTGTACGTATTTAACTGGCAGAGAGCTCAGCTACATAATACAATGACAAAGATATATTGGAATAATACAGTTTGGCCCAGAACTGGTTGTGTTGGTAATACAGACCTGAAATTGCACAATTTTGGAAAACTTGCTGAATTAAATGGCAAATGTCCTTCACTATTCTGCTCTGTGATCTATGTAGATAGCTGTTATTTCACTTTGGGAATTGCCTATTTGTCAGATGTCAAGAGGTGCTTTACAACAAACTAACCAAGAAAGATGCTGCTTATATTTTGTCCAGACCTCCCTTAAAAGCAGCACTACAATCTACCTGTCAGGTGGTGCATATCTTATTAATTCTGTGTTTAAGAGGCTGAACTTTGTGTGCCAAATTATCTGCACATCTGAGCAGGAAAAGAAATACAAACTTTTGAAGCAGCTGTTCAATGAACAAAGCACACTTCTCTAAATATTGTTGTAGGCTTTTCTTGAATCATGAAGTTGTAGGTTCTTTAGAGGGTATAATTTGTCAGGATATATGCACTTTTTTTTTTTTTTTTGAGAGTTAAGTATTTTAAAACATAGATACTGCTAAAACTGGTTAGTTTGCATATATATGGATAATTTTATATTAGGATACCTGTGTAACTTGAAGGGACTGCAGTTTTGTAGGCATCGTGCATTCATAAACTCTGCCAAAATTACCTGTTTCAATAGTGTTAACTTTTTCGATCTACAGTAACTGCTTTATGAAGCTTTATAAAGTGTCTAGATTAGAAACCAAGGTTGTGTAATTTTTTTAAAAAAATTTTTATTTTAATTATGAAACTCGGGCCTATTCATGTAAATTTTTTCCTACTTAAAACAAATGTGTGTAACATTAGGAGTAATTTCATTTCTATCTATATAGCTAAAAAATTGTGTGTGTTTTTTTTTTTTTTAAGGACTTGGAGAAGTGTCTGCTTTCAGTGCTTCTCTTTCTGTCCTCCTTTTCTCCCTCTTGCCCTCCATCACACATTTAAAATACAGAACTTTCAAATCTTTTGATTAATGCAAAAATTGCTTTAGTTGTAGACTAAAGTTGAGACTGAAACTTTTCTTTAAATCTATCCAGGTTTCTAGTGTTTGCAACTTGGATAGTCCCATGCTTCCTTCATGGCAGGACAAAGTACAACCAGAATATTTTCCTGTGTTCTTTCAGAGAACGAGAACATCCACATTGAAAACCTGTATCTTACTCAGGTCATGCTCAATAAAAGTTTTACTTCCTGAAGTTTTGCTTTTATCTATAGGTACCTTAATGATTCTGAAGTCTGCGTGCAGTAACAATCCCAGCTATATTGACAGATTGATTTCAGTTTTTATGCGATCGCTGCAGAAGATGGTCAGGGAACACTTAAACCCACAGGCTACAGCAGGAACAGCAGAAGCAAATACAGGTATTACGTTACATAGTCGAAGGATGTTAATGAATAGAAGTGTTGTAAAGTATTAAAATCTCTTCATCCTAAGGGGATTTAAATAATTTTGTAGTTTCGTGTCCATTATTACATGTTGAAAAATACTTCAGCATTAGTGAGAAATACTACTGATGTATTGAAGGATAAAAATGTACTTTGAGTTCCTGTTACCTGTTTAATATATGAATTTCAGTATTAACACAAACATTTCAGTGAATGGTTAGCGAGTATTTGTTGAGCTACAACATATATAAAAATACTGAAATTCTTCTTTATACCATTGTTTTACTCCTTCGTATTGGATAATACTGGAACAACTGAAATTAACTTATTGGAGCTGATGCTTTTGTTTTTGTCTTGATATATCATCTCCTTCAGTCTCTACAGTTCTGTCTGTCATCCAATGAATTAGGTCATGAGTCATTGAAAAAAATTAGATGTTTTTGTAGAAGAAAACTCAGTGCTAGTAAAGAGCACTATAATTTATTAATGAATAAGCTACTGAAGAAAATACTTTGAAAGAATTACTGCTGTTAAATTCCCAGTCCATATTTTAATTAGGTAAATGAGAACCTTGCAAATTTTATTAACACTGAGAAACAATTGGAAAATTATTAAATTTGACAGATAAGCAAGTCTTATCTGAACAGAGGAGGTGTGCTGCATCATATAGTATTTCTTTCACAAGTTTAATTGCAGTTTTTCAGTACTGGGATTCTGTAATACCTTTTTCCAAAGATTTACTGAAATGAAACCATACAGGCTTGCCTTAAGGATTTTTAAGGGAAATTAGAAGCATTATTTCTATGGATATATTTACAGTAGTTTATCTTTAAAACTTCTTTACTAGACATTTTATAGGTGCATACACAGTTCTAATAAATTTTTTCTTTTCTTCCATCCATAGCAGGTACAAGTGAACTGGTAATGTTAAGTCTGGATCTTGTGAAAACTCGCCTGGCTGTGATGAGCATGGAAATGAGAAAAAATTTTATACAAGCTATTTTAACATCTCTCATTGAAAAATCTACTGATGCCAAAATTCTTCGTGCAGTGGTAAAAATAGTGGAAGAGTGGGTGAAAAACAATTCCCCAATGGCAGCTAATCAGGTAAATTGAGAAGATAAAATCATTATTGCTCTCAAATACTAAATAACTATAAGCTACTGTTATAATTAATCAGTTTTTGACAGTGAGGTTTGTAAGGATCTGTTATATATGTTTAGATGCCCTTGATGAGGTTTGGAATATTTTGCATCCCCTGTGAAAGTAACTGGAGGTAAAGATGCAGCTTTTTATAGGCTTATATTAGGTGTTTGATCTCAAATGCTGTTTTGCTGAGAACTTGTTTTAAAGTCAGTTATTTTAAAACACATTTCAGGCTAACTTGGATAGAGAGATTCTTCAGGAGGAGGATGACTAATGCTAGTTTAAATCATGTTATTCCTGTAACGTTTTGTAGCCTCCTCAATTTGCTGTATTTTCTGTTAGAGTACTTGACAATCTAATATTGTATAAAAGGACCTATACTTTGAAAAATATATGTTAGATTTTTGTAATCAATGAACAACTTAAACTTGGTTTTAGTCATGATTTTAAAATTCTCTAGCATGTATTAGAAGAATAAATGCTTGAGTGAGTTTTCTTTTGATGAACTCTGACCTTCTACCAAGCTCCTTTCAGTACTTTAGAAGTGCGAGAGTGATGTAAAGGATGGCTGAGTGTACTTTGAATGTGCCAGTTCTCTGCATGTTTTGGGATGAATTGACAAAATTAATCACGTCTTCTTTTAACACAGACACCTACTCTCCGGGAGAAGTCCATTTTGCTAGTGAAAATGATGACTTACATAGAAAAGCGTTTTCCAGAAGACCTTGAATTAAATGCCCAGTTCTTAGACCTTGTTAACTATGTCTATAGGTAATTGTAGCAATTAATCATTTATTGCGTCCTATTGGTTCATAATTTATATCATATATGACCTTTATAATGTACCATCAATCTCTTTAGGTCTGAATTAAGTGATTTCCCACCCCCAACCCCCCAAAATGCAAAATCAATTCATTTCACTGAGACCACAATACATATTTGTGGAAGACAATTTGAAAATAGAAGTTCCTTAGAAAGGATTTTCTTTTTGGCTCTGTTAAAATATCTCCATCACCCCAACCTCTTCCTTTCCCAAGATACCAAGAGCATCCTTGTAGTTGCTTGTATTCTAAACACTGTGGTGACAGCTGAAATCTGTCTATCTTTTCACATCTGTAGAGTATAAAAAATTTTTATTTCTTGACATTTACTCTAAATTATTCTTTCAGGAGTGTGAATTTGCTAGCTAAACTGGCAGGTTTTGTAATGTGATGAAATAATTAAAATAGATAACCTTATCAAAAAAATGTCAGGTATTTAATTTTATGCTGATGATTTAAGTTCTTTTGAGTTACTGGTTTCCGTTGAACTGTGCAAAGCCCTGGTGTGGGCATAGTGGTCATAAGTTTTTAATCAATTAATATCATTTGGCATTTCAAAGAAGATATGGATGTGGCTGCAATTGTTTTACAATTACAAGATTTTGTCCTGAAAGAGTTTTTATGATAGTTCTGGGGCAGTTTTGTAACAAGCAACAATATTTTCTTTGCTGTTTCTCTCAAAATGTCACACCTGGATGCATGCCACACCATGTGGGCTTCTCCAGAATATCGCCGCTTTTGATTTTTGGTATTTTATATACAAAAACTAGAAGGCTGCTCTTTCTAATTTCTCTGTCTTTTCATCTTTATTCATTTTAGGGATGAGAATCTTTCTGGTAGCGAACTTACTGCTAAACTTGAGCCAGCATTTCTTTCGGGTTTGCGTTGTGCCCAGCCACTCATACGAGCTAAATTTTTTGAGGTCTTTGACAATTCTATGAAACGTCGTGTTTATGAACGCCTGCTTTATGTCACCTGTTCTCAAAACTGGGAAGCAATGGGAAATCACTTCTGGATAAAACAGTGCATTGAGGTAGGGAAATTATTTGTATCAGAAATGCAATTATAATTTGAGAAATATGTTTTATTCCCCATTTTTCTTGTCTGTGTGTAAAAGCATTATGCAATGTGTCTCTTGTATTATCTATATCAAAGCTAAAATTACCAAGTCTGCTGCTTCAGTTACTTCCAGTGGTGCTTAAAAATACAGTGTCTAAACCACGAAATGCTGATGCTTTGAAAGTGGTTTTAATATCAACATTTAGAATCTATTTTCTCTGTGAAAAGCTCAATGACCAGGTTAATACTACTTTAAGAATTCCATCTTTTATAAATGATGGTGATTATAAAAAATACAGGAATTGTTATAGTAGATGATTTCAAGAAAATTGTTAAGTCTGGAGTGTCTGCTCTGGTGGTATTGACAACTGTTAGGTGGGAATACATTGAAATGAAATTGTGATTTTGGTTAGTTTTTTTAAAAAAAGATGGGACCAAGCTTTTTTTAATTTTTTTTTTTTTTTTTTTTTAACTTTTCCCTACCCCTAAACAGTTTGCATATTAAAACATGACTTTAAAGTGACTGTGAGGATAACTTTGTACTCTTAAAAGTATTAGAAATCCCTCCAGAGAGATAAACATCATTGTGGGTTTTTTTCCCCCCTCATCCTTTTTGGGAGGACTTTCACTGTAATGGGGAGAGTCTATGTACATTAACTGATTGAGCACACTAAATAATGTGTTTAAAAAGTACAAAATACAGAATTTAGGCATAGAAGACTCCTATTTCTTCAGCATTTTCAGGAGGGGCTTGAAAAACAATGTTGAAAGTATAGTCATGAACTTCAAAATGGTGACAAAATGTGATCAGATTAAGATGGAAATGTATTAGTGTATTTATTTAATAAAGGTGATAAATAGGCCTTAAACATATTGCAACTTCTGTTGATTAATATTAAACCACAGCGATGTTTTCTTTGAAATGCTACAGTAAAACATTTTAAAACTGTCCTTGGTTTTTAATATCTTAGCTCCTGCTGGCAGTGTGTGAGAGAAATACTACAATTGGGACGAGCTGTCAGGGTGCTATGCTGCCTTCTATCACCAATGTTATCAACCTTGCTGACAGTCACGATAGAGCGGCATTCGCTATGGTAACCCACGTCAAACAAGAGCCTCGTGAAAGGGAAAACAGTGAATCCAAAGAAGAGGTAACTTACAGAAAATACTGTAGAAAAAGAAATCTCTTTGATGGAATATAGCTTTTTCTAGTTTCTCACCAAATAAGTTTGGAGAATACATCTGGAAGATGATGTGCACAGATTGTTTAGTATATCTTGTGTTTAATATATTGGAGTTTTAACCGTACATGTGTTTCTCAGAACTTGCATTCATTCATTTAGCCTTTTCTTTACTATAGCAATTCTGTATCTGACCCTGAAGAACTAATAGAAATAAATAGTGAGACCTGAAATTAGTTGATTGGAAGGGTATTTTTTATTTGTTTGGAAAAAAAGAATAAGTACTTAAGAATTGTCTGCATGCTTTGAGTTGTTTGCCTCTATATAGGATGTTGAAATAGACATTGAATTGGCTCCGGGAGATCAGACCAGTACACCTAAAACTAAGGAACTTTCTGAGAAGGACATTGGCAATCAGCTGCACATGTTGACCAATCGGCATGACAAATTCCTTGACTCTCTTCGAGAAGTGAAGGTTGGTACAGGTCGTTGGTTTCCTGAAAAATCATTTTAATACTGAAGTCTTCAAACTTTCTCGACACACTCTTTTTTTTTTCTTTTTTAATCTCACATTTCTGATTATTTTAGCTAATATTTTTAATGTAGGTATTTCTTATAATCTGATGCAATTTCTTATTTGCATAGGGAAAAAATTCTTAAGCCTTCACTTAATTGCTAGTTATTACTCTTATCCCTTTCCTACAAAGTTAAATTTCATCCTGTTCTGCCTCTGAGTGTATTTTAACTGTTCAGTTAAGAAAACAGTGATAGCAAAGACTGAGTATAAGAGCAAAACAGTGTATCGGCATTTTATGTTTAAATAATTTCTAAGAAAATAATTTTAGCTGAAAGCTAATTCTCAAGGTAGTAACAGCTGTATCCAATTAACTTGATCATTCCTGTTACAAAAGTTGTCAACTTCCTTCCTTTTTCCTTTTTTTTTTTTTTTTTTTTTTTTTTTTCCAAATGGTTACAGTAATGAATCAGTCTCGATCAACATGAAACTAGGATTAAATTCTTGTTATGGTAGTCTGTATTGCTAAAGGAAACATGTTTTTGATACATGGATTGGAAAAGGCATTTGCATTACTGCTTAAACAACTGTATAACTGTGAACTGTTTTTTCAGTGGTATTAATTGTAGTTTTCCCATTTATATACTTCTCTTTCTTTTTGTTTCTAGACTGGAGCATTGCTGAGTGCCTTTGTTCAGTTATGTCATATTTCTACACCGTTAGCAGAGAAGACTTGGATACAGCTTTTTTCACGACTTTGGAAAATCTTGTCTGACAGACAACAACATGTGAGAATCTCTCTTTCTCTCCTCACAAATTCCTTTTCATAAATGACTGGTATTTCAGGAAAATGAATTTCTGTGATAAATGACTTGTTCATTTTGTGCAGTTTGCCATTCTTGTGGCTAGTCAATGCTGTAGACCTCTCTCAACACATATTTTGAAAGAAATAGGGACCTTCAATGTACAAAGAGAATTACACTTATCAAATGATTGTGCCTTGTATTAATAAGATTTTTAATCTAAATTAATTGGAAAATCTGAATGAACAGATAACTATACTTATGCTTTTTCTTTTAGGCTCTAGCAGGTGAAATAAGCCCTTTCTTGTGCAGTGGTAGCCATCAAGTACAGCGAGATTGCCAGCCGAGTGCACTGAACTGCTTTGTGGAAGCAATGTCACAGTGTGTCCCTCCCATTCCCATCAGACCTTGTGTGCTGAAATACTTGGGTAAAACTCATAACCTCTGGTTTCGTTCTACACTGATGCTGGAACATCAAGCCTTTGAAAAAGGACTGAGTCTACAAATTAAGCCTAAACAGACAACAGAATTTTATGAGCAGGAAAGCATAACTCCTCCTCAACAGGTAGTGTTATATTAATTGAAGTACTTTATGAAATGTGAAGAGAAAAACACACTGACAGTGTAGTATGATAGTGTCATAGAGTCATTTAGGTTGGAAAAGACCTTTAAGCTCATTGAGTCCTGCTGTTAACCCAGCACTGCCAAGTCCACCACTAAACCATGTCCCTAAGCACCACATCTACACCTCTTTTAAATTCCTTCAGGGACGGCGACTCCACCACTTTCCTGGACAGCCTGTTCCAGTGCTTGACAACCCTTTTGGTGAAGAAATGTTTCCCAATACCCAATCTAAACCTCCCCTGGCGCAGCTTGAGGCCATTTCCTCTCATCCTATCACTTGTTACCTGAGAAGAGAAACCAACACCCACCTTGCTACAACCTCCTTTCAAGTAGTTGTAGAGAGCAATAAGATCTTCCCTGAGCATCCTTTTCTTCAGTTCCCTCAGCAGCTTCTCACAGGACTTGTGCTCTAGACCCGTCACCACCTTTGTTGCCCTTCTTTGGGTGCACTCCAGCACCTCAGTGTCTATCTTGTAGTGAGGGACCCAAAACTAAACACGGTATTTGAGGTCTAATCTCTCCAGTGCTGAGTACAGGGTGACAATCACTTCTAAATCCTTGTATTTAGAAGCTTGTTAAAGTAGTGGTGATTTTTTTTTTTTAATTCATTGAAGAAATTCCTCTCCTGTGTGTTTGTGAATACAGACACTTGCAACATTGACTACTTAGTGTCTTACCTGTTTCTCATGCTTTTCTTTTACCTGTCATTGATATTTTCATATTTTTCTCTTTCTCCCACATTTCCATCTGCTTTTGACAGTAATTCTCTGCAGCACTGTAGAACTAGATGAAACCACTTCTGCCCCTGATTTTAAATCTTGAGAAGTCTGTATCGTATCTGTCTCCCTCAAAGGGAGTATGCTTTCCCTAATTAAGTCTTTGGTATGTGACCTTAAAGAATTATTAGCTAAACAAAATTGAGTTCCCTGTAAACAGGTGCTGTTCTGTTCAGTAGTCTGTCAGGTAGTTGTGATTAGCTGAAGAAGCTAAATATTACAGATTCTTTTTACAGTAAAGATCACCTTGTTGACTTGTTAAACAATTTTGTTTTCTATGATTTGGTTTGTTAGGGAAGACAAGAATCAATATACAAGACATGGGTTGTTTTTTTTTTTTTTCGGTCACGTAATGCAGTGTTGTTGTTCTCGGTACTTGGTTGTTACTAATTCCTTACCTTTCAGAGTTTTTAAAAGATTTTCCATAAGCTTGTCTCTATTTGCACATCTTTCTCAATTTGCCTCAATGTAGAACATGTGGTTTTGCTATCTACTATGCTTTATAATCGTAGAATCATAGAAAGGTCTGGTAAGGTTGACTGGAGAAATACATGTGCTTAACATTCTAGGAAATACTGGATTCCCTTGCTGAGCTCTACTCTTTGTTACAAGAGGAGGATATGTGGGCTGGACTATGGCAGAAACGCTGTAAATTCCCGGAGACAGCGACAGCTATTGCCTATGAACAACATGGCTTTTTTGAACAGGTGAACTCTTGATATTAGAAATGATTTGAGTAGGTCTATTGTCAGGATGGATATTCTGGTCATCAAGAAAATATTCTGAATATTAATAAACAACTTCAGTCTTCTCTGCTGGCTAAAGTAATAGTTTAAGGCCATGTAATACCTAGATAAAGTGAGATTTTTTAGCACATCCATCAGTTTTTCATTACATTTGTAAAGCTGCCAAATAATGACAATACCTGGGCATGAGTTAACACACTTTCCCCCACCCCCTTTTTTTCCTAAACTTGGAGTTTATAAAAGTTTTATCACTTTTTTTTTTTTTTTTAGAAAAAAAAAAAAAGAATGTTGAGTTAATCAACAGATTGAAGAATAAAATGGTTTGAATTTTTTTTAGGCACAAGAAACTTATGAGAAAGCAATGGAAAAGGCTAAAAAAGAGCATGAACGGAACAATGCTTCCCCTTCAATCTTTCCTGAGTATCAACTCTGGGAAGACCATTGGATTCGGTAAGACTTTAAAGCTGATGTAGAACAAGTATTTTTACTCTGCAATAGAAGTAAAATACCCTGCTGGTTTAAAGCATTAGTTACGAGAATAAACTTAGCTCAGGACTTAGCTCAGATACAAGGGAAACTTAAGGGAATAAAACCCGCTATTCTTTACTCCCTTAACAGACCTTTAGAAGTGATATGCCTGAAGTGTTGTAAAAATGTAATTTGCTATTAGTGGAAACAGATTGGAGCTAAAATTTGTTTTTCCTATTTAAAATGGTTGTTCTGGGAGACACAAAATGCAGCTCTTCCCTGTTCACAGATTTCTGTATTATAACTGGTAACAAATTTAAAAAAAAAAAAATCTTTCCATCTGGATAAAACTTTTGCAGTGCTTGCAATGCTGTTCATAGACAAACATATGC
The DNA here is from genome assembly GCA_000699545.1 of Podiceps cristatus. Lineage (NCBI taxonomy): Eukaryota > Metazoa > Chordata > Aves > Podicipediformes > Podicipedidae > Podiceps > Podiceps cristatus. The sequence goes on along the minus strand of KL289345.1, from coordinate 22,799 downwards.
AGGTAATATTCCGATACACGGTATTTATAGTCACTTTTATTGAATTTTTTTTTTCTTGGTAACCAAATTGACAGTGATTTTGATTTTCTTAGTTGCTCAAAAGAATTGAACCAGTGGGAGCCTTTGACAGAATATGGTCAGTCAAAAGGTCATATAAATCCTTACCTAGTACTGGAATGTGCATGGAGGGTCTCAAACTGGACTGCTATGAAGGAGGCTCTGGTGCAGGTGAGTGAGGGCTTTTTATGCTAAGGTTTAGTTTCTTTGTTCATTTTACTGATTACACCCCTAATAAATCAGCATTACAGTTCATTTCGCAGACAGTGAACTGCTTTTTGGAAGTTTTCTTTGATGTCCCAGCATGCAGCTGGGTGTTTTGGCAATTGAAGCATGTCATTTCGGCAGACAACTTGGTTCTCTCTTCTCTCTGATTATAAAGCTGTGCTTTGTAAGAAATTTAGCCAGGGCAGGTGAAAGACATGGTGCATGGTAATGAGTCATTAAAAAGCAACAAATGCTTGCCACAGAAGTGTGTGCCAGCAGGGATATGTGGAGGAACTTAAAATGGGACCCTTGCAAGTATATGGTATTATTTAAAATAACGTGATATGGGGGAGGGACATTTTTTATATTTTATACCTTTACAGGAACAAATGTTTCGCTTGTGAAAAGGAATAAAGTATGACAGTACATCTATTACCATGTCCCTGCCCGTGGGCAACGTAACTATGCTTCCAGGTGTACAAGGGGTAAAGGCACATTGTCTCTGTGCTTTTTGATTGCTTTAGCACCTGAAAAGCAAAGCCAAAGCATTCTCAACTTCTACTGTCCAAATTTAAAACTGCTAAGCCCAGTTTATTCTATTCATCTCCATTGCCCATGAATGGGGATTAAGACATGTATTAAAATGTGAGGGTCAGGGACTTTTCAGCTAAATTTGGTTTGCACTAAATAACCTTGTTGTATTTGAGGAGTGTTTGTAAGGCTGTGTTTCAGGTTCCTTTTTAAAAACAATCTCTGAAAAAGCAACACAAGAAATTGGCACATGCTGGTTTTCTTGTTTCTTGGATTTTTATAGCCATGTTTAGGAGAAGCATAGTAAGAAGGTCTGTTGTTCTTTCAGTAGCAATGTTTTTCCGTACTGTCTGGGCATTGCTTCCTGTATCTGCCTTACTTTGCTTTCTTTCTAAATACTCAAATATTTTATTACTGCAAATTAACTGCGAGATTTCTAACTTTATTCTCTCTTTGAGTCTACTTTAGTTCCATTTAAAATAAGGCTTATTTGATTTCGCAATGTAAAAATTACATGTAATTTTTAAAATATCTTGGGAGCCCCAGAGGTTGGAACCAGTGTGGTCAAGACTGGAAAGTGGAGATCTAACGAGAGATGAGGGACAAGACGACCAGGTAATGAACCTCAGGCAATGAGCCTGAGATTGGGAAGCAATGAGAAGAATATGAGGTGAGGATGAAGGAGGTTGGATGAGTATAAATTTGACTAGGAGTGGCAGGGATAACTGGGTAAATAGACTGAAGCAAGATGTTGAAAAAAGTGATTTCCTTTGAGAAAATGTAAAGGACTTGGTAAAACTAGCAGAGGAGAGGGAGGCGTTGAATTAAATGTTACAGGGTGCATCAGTGAGACTGGCTGTGCAGGAGACAGGGTTTGAATTGATTGATTGATATGGAGAGAGATGGGGATTGGACTTGTTCAAGATCACTGGGATTACAGTAAGGGAAAGGTTACTTCTGGGAGAAGAAAATACTTCGATTTTGCAAAAGCAGGTTTATAAAAGTAAATAGAATCATAATGCATAAGCACAAGGGCACGCTTAGCTTTTAAGTGATTGACTTTCAAATGTGTTCCCCAAACGTGTGGGTTTTTTTTCTTTTTTGTTTCTTGTGTATGAACTTTGTACTAGAAAGCATAGAAGTAGAAATACCGAGACCACTTAAAAGAAAGAGTTTTGCAAAGTGACACTGTTTAAATCTGCAGTCTTTACTGAAAAGCAAAAATAAAGCCAAAAAGTATTTTTGTCTTCTCTCAAATTGTGACAATTTGTCCTAAGTTTTGTGCTAGAAGTAAATATCATGATTGTACAAAGTTCTAGATATATATACATTCATGACAGAGATAGCTTTGAGATAGCATTGCTAGTAGTTGTTGTTCCCAGTAAGTTCCTTATATGATGTTCAGTGGAATCACAGAACTCGAGTTTGGAATTTTCTGATGTTCCAGGGTTTCCTCAGAAGCTTGATGCATTGATATACTTTTATAGTTAAATGTACAGTTTGCAGAACCATAAAATAGTTTGATTTGGAAGGGATTTCTGGAGGTCATCAGGTCCCATGCTCCATTCAGAGCAGGGCACAAGTGGATCAGGACGCCTTGTCTAGTACAGTTTTAGTATCTAAGAACTGAGATGCCATAGCCTTTCTGGACATACTCTTCATCTGAGGTAGCCCAGATGTGCCCTGCCTGTTATATGTTGGTTTAGAAACCACCACAGTACTTGGCTTCTTTTGTTAGAAACTAAGGAAGTTGTGTATGGCAAGTGAGGTAGTTATCATCTTCACTTGGTAACGGGTAGGGTGTATTGTTTGTACATCCCTGCTATTGACCTTCCTGATTCATTATGGAGTTCATTATTGTGTTCTGCTTGTAATTCATTTTGCTGAACAACATGCACTTGTAAAACATTTAACCTTCCCTTTGTCCTTTCCTGAGTTTCACTCATGAGACTGTATTCTGTGCTATCCATGTGCTTCATGACTGAATACTCTGTAAAGGTTTGGCTCTTACAGCACAGTTTGAAGGCAGGGGGCACAGTACATTCAGAAAATAACATTGCGAAAGGTACACATCTGGAAGATCTTTTTTTCTGAGTGTTCATAAACATTTTGTGTGTGTGTGACTAAAGTTTAAATGGCTAGGGAGTGATACTGAAAATGACCACCTGTTTTCTGAAAAGTTGCATCAGAAGATACGTAGGTAAATATTTTTATCTGAGAGCAAATTTTGAGGAGTTCTTCAGTGTGCAAAAAAAATGGCCATATTTAGGTAACTTCTTCCTTATCCTCTCTTAGGCACCTTTATTCCCAACTGTTTTAAGAACCATCCCATGTGACTAAGGTGGTTGTTATTGTTCTTGAGGTTGCTATAAAATGTCAGGCTGTACAGCCATCTTGAGCTTTTTGGGACAAATAACAGACTTCTGTATTAGAGTCACCAGTAGATTTTTCTGGGAATTTTTTTCTAACTTTATATGCAAATAACTGTTTTATAGGACATAGAAAGCTTTTCTTTTTTTTCTTTCATTTTTTTTTCCCCCCTTTTTAATTTTAAGGAAATATTTACCCTCTTTTCATGGTAGGTAGAGTTGTTCATCTGTGATTGATTAATGTAGAAACATAAACCAGATGTAGAACTGAAATCTGAAAGGTGAGAATATTGCATTAAATTGCAAGTGGAAAGGAGCTTGCTCATCTTCACTGCACAGTTGCTATGTAGTGTGACATTACTGGAAATCAGGTCACACTGTATTTATGTGGTGTCATACACTTAATAAGTGGGTGAATTGCATATTTAAAATATGATTTTACTGACAAATCTCTGAGCACAGCCTTAGGCAGTGTTTTTTCATATTGCAAAGACAGCCAGAAGAATTAGTCCTTCACTTAATTGACATTTCATTGTTTCATCAGTACTGTTTAAGTTTTGAACCAATACCTACCAATTAGAAGTATTACATGTCAAATTGCCAGTTGACTGTCTGGTTTCATAATATTTGTAAAAGATAAAACGTGATTATGAAAAATGCTGAGCTTCCTTTAATTCCATTATCTTGCAGGATTAAGTTCCTGTATACAAAATATCCTAATGGCAGTCTTGCGTATTAAGTATGTGAAGTTGTATGTCTCTCTCACTTTTGTCAAAATCAGACCGCATATTACATTTTTAAAATGTAGTGTGTTTATTCTTCTGTAACATTGTTCTTTTGTCAGAAGGGAAAATAGGTGGATGCAATCAGTATTTTTTGTTTTAAAGGCTAACTATGAAAGAAGTTGTTTAATTAATTAAAGGTAGTGATGTCTTTTGATGGAACCTAAATTAAGGGTGTGCAACCATTGCAACATTTGAAATGATATTTTTCAATATTTGTAGTACCAATTGGTTCAAATTAAATAGGTGTCTCTAAAGATGGATTTTATTATTTATCAGCTCATGTGAAGTCAAATCTCTAAGTAGCAAGCAAGCTGCATATGCCACAAAAATTATCTTACAGGTTATATTTACATTTTAATTAACTTCTTTTGTTCTTATAACAATCGGTATTTTGGGTCCTACTTAAAACTTCATTGGCTAATTACCGAAAGAATATTTTTTGAGAAACCTGTAAAGCCTAAAATAAGAACTGTATTGTGCAGTATATTATAAACCTTGAGACAGAATGAAATAGATCGTCTGACAAGTTCTGGTTTTGGAGATTTGCAAGTTGAGTAGAAGTGACAACCACGAGTAACTGCAGATATGCTTTAGCTGCAGTTATATTAAATGAGATATTTTCAGTAATGAGACATTTACTGAACGACTAAGGAGAAGATGCTGCTGGAGCCATAAATGAAGCTTTTGTGGCTCTACTCAGATTCTTGTAAAAGTGTCAGGACATGTTTGCATAAATATTAGGATGTGAAAGAATAATTGATTCTATGCTGCTATACTCACTATTCCATTTTATTGATGTTCTTTAGTGTGGCTGTTTTTTATCAGGTCCCATGGTTGATACACAAGAGAGGTCAGAAAGGATGGCAAATATGTATCAGTTTTAGTAAATCTTTATGAAACATTTTTAATAATCTACCTATTAAAGTAGAGCTATTAAAATAGCAAGTGGCCTTTGATAGGACCCAAGACTTATTTCTACTTGCTCACATTGCCATTGTGTTTAATGATCCAGTAGATAATGCAGTAACGGAAGAGATTATTTTCACTGTGTAAGGTTGCAGTTTCTCTTTGCTGGCTCAGGCGTAAAAGTGAGTTAAGGATAACAGAAATAACAATTGTAATGGTTAAGATACAGTATATCAATAAGAAGATAATGCAGAGGGATTTCTGTGTTGTTTATAAAACCGTGAAGGGTTTGATATGATGCAGAAGAAAAGTGAAAAACTTCTAGATTTAAGACCTGCCGTGTCAGCTGGTGAGCATTGGTTAAGCGTAAACTTACTGTGAAACACTCAGAATTTAGTTGCTAGACAAGTCAAGTACCTTGCTGGTTTTAGTTGCCATGTTTTTGCTGTTCTGGGATTTTAAGAAAATGGTTTAAAATTATTTTTTAAATGATTTTAACACTATGACCTGACTTTGCACAGGTACTCAGAAATTACTTTGACATAAATGGGAAGGTTACTTGTAGATGACTTAAAATTATTAACTCTTTATTCTCCTAAACTTAATAACACCCTAGAGCAGGCAGTTAGGAAGTACAATGCTGGCATAATGTGCTGACATATAGGGATGGGATCCTTTTAAGTGAGAAGTTGACATTACTAGTTCTGGAGCCCCTGAAGCATTTCAGAGGTAGTACGCATTATTTGCTGAGAAGCATCTTTTTCCTTTGTACAGGGTGAATTGGTTTGCAGTGAGCTTCATGCTCCTGGTGCAAGACTGCTTTCAGCTTGCTCAGCTGTCTCTGAGCTACACTACAGTTGTCAGTGTAAAAATATCCTAACAGCAGGTTGTATGCAGACACTTCTCTTCTGCTGAAGTTGCAATTTACTTGCTAGCCTGCCCTTGCCAGTATCTTTTTAAGAGAGCTGAAACTTCTCTAATGATAAAAATCATGATACTTCAGTCTGATGTTTTATGAATATGAGCTAATTTTTATAAAAAATAAAACAATGTTTGCTTAAGAAGACTTAAAAAAACAAAATTAAAAAAAGCTCTGCACTTGAGTATGAATGATCTTTACTGGACATTTTTCCATTTCATTACCAGGTGGAGTTGAGTTGTCCAAAGGAGATGGCATGGAAGGTGAATATGTATAGAGGATACTTAGCAATCTGCCATCCAGAAGAGCAACAGCTTAACTTCATTGAGCGTCTGGTAGAGATGGCGAGTAGTTTAGCTATTCGAGAATGGCGAAGGCTTCCTCACGTAGTCTCACATGTTCATACTCCCCTTCTCCAGGTAAGAATGAGAAGTTTATTATTGCCAGTTGGTTTCCAGTAGCAGGTTTCAAAACTTTTTTAGTAACTGTGGGCATAAAATACTAAAATACTATACTTGCTGTATAGTAATGATCATTTTTTTCATAGTGGTATTTTTTTTGTTAAATGTTGCAGAATGTACATTTTGATTGGGATTCCTTTCAATGATTTTATAGTTTACCTGAATCCATTCTGTTTGTGGCGTACGGAGGTAGCTATTTAAAAATTGATCAGATGGCTCAACTTCTTTTGGTGGGCTAATGCATAATGCACTGCAGTACTTGGAGATCTTGAGCATTCAGTGGGTTTTGAAGTGAGGTCCATTTTGGGTGGGTATATTATTGCATTATGTTATTTGCAGAAATGTTGAAATAACCTCCTAAGTGTTCTTTTCAGTTAAACAAGTTAAATGTGGTTATGAAATCTTATCAACTGTAATGTACTCCTATTTTATTATTTTTTTTTAATAATCAGGGCATTAACAGTTAGCAAGGGAAAAGTACATTGAGAAATGCTGATGTTTCTTTAAGGAGTAGTGTTCTCAACAGGCTGAGCAAATCTGAACATCCCTGTAGCTTAAGTGTTAAGGTCAAAGAACCAAAACCTGTAAAAGTCAGTTGTTAGTGAAGGACTTTTCAGGTGAGCACTACTACCCTTAGGAAATATACTGTAGTTTCTGGCCAATGTGAGCCTTACCTTTTCTTTGTGATTTCTATGTTATATTGCTAAATGTTCTGATTTGCACCAGGAAAAGGAAGTAGGAAGGAATCTTATCTAGTCTTTAAGTATATGGTATTTCTCATTGGACAGGGAGTTCATAACAGGGATGCATCTCTTGATGGACCATTGCTCAGAGAACTATAAGTGAACCTTACCTATAGAAATGGAGATGACCTTGCTTTCCAAGTTCTGTTTGATATAGTGGCTTCTGTAATTCTGTTTAAGAACAGTAGTTTCACCCTCTATGTCATGCCCGGTGTGATTCATAAGTAACTAAATCTGCCGGGTCTAAGGTACCTCTACTAAAATGACTGTACTTGCAGGTAGAGCTCACACAGCAGCCCATACCTCTGAATGTTTGTTATCTAATTTGATGTATCAGATTGAGTGAATATGGAAGTTTTCTCCATATTGGGAGGAAGTTGTTAAATAAATAGGTACAATGTTTAATTTCTCTGAGCTGATAGAATTCCACTAGAAGGCTTCTGGACTAAATTAATTTCTTCCTATTGATTTTTCACTGATATTTCAAGTTTTTTGTCCCCTAAGAAGGGCAGTGTCTACAGCACGAAAGAATTAGTATTGCTAAATAAAGTATTTAAATACTTTCAGATATCAATTAAAACAAGCATTTTAAATAATCTAATATGTATATATCCCTCATGAAGAAATGCTAAATTAGTCAATGACTGACAGAGGTACAAATGCAGTCATGAATTTGCACTGCAGTAATTACTTTTTTTTTTTAATATCAGATAGTATGTGATTAAATACCTGTGAGAAAATTAAATTTACGTGATGAATGGGGCTAGGATGAAGGTTAAGCTATTGTGAGAGCTGATACTGAGATGATTGTAGGAAAATATTACTTTGTTTAATTTATTTTGTTTCAAGAGATTTCACTCTGTAAATTTAGACTGCCTCTTTTTTTTTTTTTTTTTTTTATTAGTTATCTTATTTCATTGCTTAACAATGAATACAACTGTTATCTGCCAAGTAGTAGCTTAGAGAATACTACATTGGTTTTATTATACTACAGGTAATTAAATTCTAGTAAAGTTTGTGGGCCTTTTCTTCAGGTTGTTGAAGTTTTAACAAAATGCCACCTGCCTTTAGTAGGTTTGAGACTACTGCCATCTTCTGTTTGTTCCTCTCATTAATTTAAGGGTAGTAGGTGTCAGTGAAAAACCATTCTAAACTTAAGTAACTTCTCAAAGCTAAGGTCTTTGCAGAATATCTATATATTTACTTATTCCCTCAACCTGATCATTACAGGTTCAAACCTGTGTGCTAGAATTCTAAGCTGTGGTTTTATTTAAATATGTGTGAGGAAAAGGATAGGGGTGAAGATGAAATGTAGATTCCAGTAAACTCTCTTTCCTTTGGTGGTGGTGTGGGGTTTTTGTTGTTTTGGTTTGGTTGGTTGGGTTTTTTGTTGTTGTTTTTGTTGTGTTGTGTGGTGTTTTTTTTTTTTTTTTTTTTTTTTTTTAAATGCTAAATGGTAGTGTAAGACATAAGGAATAATTTGTGAAAGCATTTGCAGTTCAAACTAAAAGAAAGGATAAGGGAATTTTTAACTTAATGCTTTCAAGGAAAGACATGTCATAATTGCCTAAAGTTAAACCTAGCAAGCAAACCCATGGTATTACCATGGGTTTGCTTGCTAGAAGTATAGAAGAGTACTTCTATACTTCTACAGAAGTATAGGTCAGTAATGTCTTTTACAGCATTTAGGTTTTGTCAGAATGAGCTGTGTATGAAATAAGCTGTTTGATACTTGTACTCCATCTGTGGAGAAGAGGGGAGCCTGAAGTTATGCAGGGACCATTTGTAAGCATGTAAGAAAGTACTTTATGGCACCTTTATTTATTTTTTTAAAATACATTGGTTTTTTTTATTAAGACCAGCAACCCATTGTAACTTCTGTGCTGGTGATTCAGTGGATGAATTCAACGTTTCAGTCAATAACTAAATGTTGAATCAATCTCATGGATATATATTTTTTTTGTTCCCATTTTGCTAATGATTGGTTAAAAGTAATTTATACAACTAGTAGACAGGTCCCTAAAACGGCATAAATAGTTTCATCTTTACTGGCCTCTCACTACAAGAAAGACATTGAGGTGATGGAGCATGTCCAAAGAAGGGCAACAAAGCTGGGGAAGGACCAGGAGCACAAGCCTTATGAGGAGCAGCTGAGGGAACTGGGGGTGTTCAGCCTGGAGAAAAGGAGACTCAGGGGAGACTTTATCGCTCTCTACAACTACCTGAAAGGAGGTTGTAGTGAGGTGGGTGTCTCTCTCTCCTCCCAAGTAACAGGCGAGAGGACAAGAGGAAATGGCCTCAAATTGCACCAAGGGAGGTTTAGATTGGATATTGGGAAACCTTTCTTCACTGAAAAGGTTGCCAGGCCTGGAACAGGCTGCCCAGGGAAGTGGTGGAGTCGCCAGCCCTGGAGGGATTTAAGAGGTGTAGGTGTGGTGCTTAGGGACATGGTTTAGTGGTGGACCTGGCAGTGGTAGGTTAAGGGTTGGACTTGATGATCTTAAAGGTCTCTTACAAACGAAACGATTCTATGACTTAAAGGTAGCATCATTCATAAGAGAGCTTTTTCTAAAAATGAAATTGGACAGCTTATTATCCTTTATGGTGTTTGTATTGTTTAATGCTTTCTAGGCAGCTCAACAAATAATTGAACTTCAAGAAGCAGCCCAGATAAATGCAGGATTGCAACCAACTAATCTGGGGAGGAACAACAGCTTACATGATATGAAGACTGTTGTAAAGACTTGGAGAAACAGGTTACCTATTGTGTCAGATGATTTATCCCACTGGAGCAGCATTTTCATGTGGAGACAACATCATTACCAGGGTAAAACTGCCTGGTCCAGCATGCATTCATCATGTAATTTTCCAGACAACACATTGTTTGAAATATTTTTGTTTGTTCGTTTTGTTTTGTTTTTTGTGGTTTTTTTTAAATGTAAACATACAGGAATGTTGTTGATTTTGACAGCATTTCATTATCTTAAGTCATTATTTCATATGTATTGCTGTGTAAGGTATTGCTGTATATATAATTTCATTTATAATGACAAACATTTCATGTTTTATTCCTAGCCATTGTAACTGCATATGAAAATAGTTCTCAGCATGATCCTAGTTCCAATAACGCTATGTTGGGAGTGCATGCTTCCGCATCGGCAATTATCCAATATGGAAAGATAGCTCGAAAACAAGGGCTGGTCAACGTAGCTCTGGATATACTGAGTCGCATTCATACAATTCCAACTGTGCCCATTGTGGATTGCTTTCAGAAGATTCGCCAGCAAGTTAAATGTTACCTTCAGCTGGCTGGAGTCATGGGCAAAAATGAATGTATGCAGGTACAGTAGTTTTATCTCTGAAGTTTTTGTTTTAACTTGAAGGGTTACAAGGGCCATCAGATACCTTGATTTAAATAAACTACCTGTATACAGAATGGGGTCTGAATTTTGTTGGCCGTGTTATATCATGCATGATATACATCACACACATAAACAACATCATAGTGTTGTTTTAAATAATGCTGTTGGTCAAAAGCAGTCATTGTCCTCTTTGAACTGAATACTGTGAATATATTAAAAATTTGCTGAATAAAAAGTGAAAATTTGTTTTTTGAAATCTTACAAGATAGATAAATGGAAGGGACTGTGAAAATCATATTATTTGCAGTAGGAAGAAACAACACTATTGCAAGATTAACTGAAGCTCTAAGTTAGTTTTGAGTGTGTGACTCATGAGTGGTGGATTCTGGCTTACTGAAGTTAAATTGTATGTGTTAAAAGGAAAGGAAAAAATGTGATGGTAGGCAAAACCCACTGACATGATTATAAGGTCAGCAAATTGGGACCTTACAATAATAATGTAATTTAACATAATATAAACAATGATATTATAACATAAAAAACAAGGTGGAAAAGATAATGCATTACCCAGTGAATGTTGTCTATAGTATTTAATAGTTTTGCATAGGCCAGTGGAAACCTAAAATTGTTGTCAGTCCATTTTTTTTTAAATGAAAATTAAATACTAGAAACTCATGCTATTTAAATTTCAAGAGAATATTTTGGCTTTTTTTTTTTTTTTAATGGTACTTTCATTTTAATCAAACCTTCCATTTTAGAAGGCTTTTCTTACTAAGGCTTATTTAACAGGGTCTTGAAGTTATTGAATCAACCAATCTGAAGTACTTCACCAAGGAGATGACTGCCGAGTTCTATGCATTGAAGGGAATGTTCTTGGCACAGATTAACAAGTAAGTATGTTGGCTGGAAGAGGCACTATCACACATCTGAGGAAAATGCAGCTGAAGTGTTTCAACACAGTATTTACCAGGAAAGTTTTTCCATGTGTTTTTACCAGCCTAAAATTTGTTGCAACTGGATAAGAATGTAGAAGTATATGTGAGAGTTTCTTTGCAGTTTGAAGATATAATAGTTGGTCAGATTTCTAAGTACTGTGGGAAAAAATAGTTAAAGCAAACATTGCACCCATTGTTTTTTGAAAGTTTTATATTTCAAAGGGTGAGATGGGAAGAAGCAGGGAGAATTAGGTTTGTCCAAAGCTTTGCAGCTTGAGATACATTCCACCCCACCATTGCCTTGGTTCTGTGAGTACTTAGTTAGACAAATTGATGTCTGACTGATGTCTTAGTATAATTAACAAAAGGAGAATTCTTATAATTATGTTCCTAATGTAAATATCTCATAAAACCAAGGAAAAAAAAGTTTAGTCTATAATACTACAGCTACTTAAATAAAATTAACCTACCTCTTTATTTCTCTCATTTCTCTTTCATTGTTCATTGGATATGTCCCATTAATAGCTGCAGCAGGTCAAGCCAGAGGAAAATGTGTGGTGGCATAGTTTGGAGTGCTTAGACAAATCTGGTGTGTTATGCAGTATGGAAATGCAACACTCAGATAATTAAATTGAAAAGATTAACGTGGTGTGCATTGGAGACATCTTGCATTGCAGCAATTAAACAGCTAGGTGCAAGCCTTGATTTCACACAACTACTTTTGTAATATTTTTGATTTATGGTGGCAGCCATCTTACTATTTTGAGGAAGATCTCTCTTTAAGTCAGTAAACAAGTATCTCAGCAGTTAAATTTTGTTTGGTGATGCCAAAAAAATCCCTTCAGATTTCAACAGCTTTTACTATGCTTGGTATTTAATGGCAGTATTGATACATGTTACATATGGGTGGAATAATTCCTTTACCACTACATTGTGGACGCTTACAGAATGAAATCCATCAGGTTCTAAGCTGTAGACTGCAACCTCACATAGCAATTTAAGTCAGGAAATGATGAATATCTTCTTCTGTGGATACAAGAGAGAATTTTAAATAGCCAGAATGTAATTACTTTGATGGAAAGTGCAATGGGCTTTTTTTATGGCCGTAAGTGAGCTTAGTTTCAGTTGAGGTGTAAATAGAAGAAAGTGCACCTTCCCCCGTCTTTTTCAAGCAGATAAAATAAAAGGCAGTTTAGCTCTCTCTATTTTTTCTTTCAGGATAGAATGGATAAATGTTTCTGTTTGAAACATGGTTCTGATGTACTTACAGTTTCAGGCCTTTTTTTGCACTGCAGCTGAGGTCAGGATTTTAGGAAGGTTACAGTTAGGAACAACAGCAGTGTTGGACCTGAGAATGTGTGACTACTGATTACCTGTGTGTCAACTAAACTGTAAGTTAAAGGTCACCTCTGCTCTTGCATCTCCCTGTGCTGCTCATTTGCTGAGCAAGGTGATAGAAACATTTTTTAAAAAAGTCATCTCCGGTGTCAAGAATGATGGATTGTAGAGAAGGAGAAAAGAAAACTGACTGAAAAGTTCCCATTTTATAAAGGGGAAGTAGTGATACAAAGTCATCTATCAGGCTGCTGCTGTGGGAGTTCACTTCAAAACCTCAGTCTGGGGTGCAGAGAGCGTCTGAAAGGAAGTAACGTATTCATGTAGCGTAGAAACTAATACATACTTTGACAGACAAAGTTGCTTTCTTTTTTTATAGCTTTGCCTCAATAGCTAGTAATTTTTAATTTATCACCATAATCCTCCAAGGTATTACTTTTATATAAGAAATACTTTACAGTTAATTTTAAAAAGTTAGACAAACAAGCATTATGTTACTTTTCTATGGTTTATTTCAAAGCTTATTCTGGAAGGGAGAAGTGAAGCACTTCCTATTAATAGGAATCTTGGAATACTTTAAAAGTTTCTTAATTTCAGTAATGTCTGTGTGAGTTTTCTCATCCTTTATTTTTATGCCTGAAAAGTTACATATATGTTACATATAGTGTATACTGTATATACTGTATTTATATATATTGGGATGAATCATGCCATATCTTGAACTAGGAACACAGGGGGAAACCTAGAGAAGACTTCAGAAGTAGCAAACAAATAATCTTTTGGTTACCAAGAACTGTGTGATTAACTTTCATATTCCTTCACTTTTTCCTGTTGAAAAATAAACTTTTAAAGCTGTGGGGATACCGAACTAACTTTTTCCAGATAATTTTGATTGTAAATGTTTTAATGAACTTGGTGGGAGAACAGTTAAATAAGATCTAGTCCTCCAAAAGATAGCTAATACATCTTTCAGATGTTGCTTTTTCTTACTCTTCTTGCTCAGCAGAGAAACACTTTTTAATGCATTTGCTTCTGCTCTTCTTGTGTTTTCATTTGTTCTTTCTCCCAGTATCGTTGTTTGGGTTGTACTGGAAGTTTTTTAATTTTTTTCAAAGGGATCTGGTGATCTTAGCCACTTACATACTTGTTTCCAGTATGAAGCATTTACTTTGAACTTTAAGGAAAGCCAAGACAAAACAGTCATAAGAGATCTTAATAGAGAATGGAAAAATACCATTGAGTATTAAGAAAGTAGTTGAGTACCCTATCAGTAATCTGACTCTTACATAATTTAGTAACTTTTTGTTAGTATAAAATTAATATTCTTACCTGTCACAATGCAGGTCCGAAGAAGCAAACAAAGCTTTTTCTGCAGCTGTGCAAATGCATGATGTACTAGTGAAAGCATGGGCAATGTGGGGCGATTACCTGGAGAATATCTTTGTGAAAGAACGTCAGCTTCACCTGGGTGTGTCTGCTATTACTTGCTACCTACATGCATGTCGTCATCAGAATGAGAGCAAATCAAGAAAATACTTAGCAAAGGTAAGATCTAGATGATTGAAAAAGAATTGGAGCTCCATGCCTTCAGAAAAGGCTGGGATAGTATTCAGTATCCGAATTTGTGCAGTTAAGAGAAATAGCAGAAAGCTTTAATTTAGGCAGAAATTCTGCATATGGTTGCTATTGGGTCACTGCATGTAACTCATCATGCATTTTTCTATTTCGTTTGGATATCTGGGGGTTTCTTTAGGTATGGAACCCGTTCGTGGGAGAAAGGACACAAATCACGTCCAGCTTTTCTACTATATAATGCGGTGAAATATCTGCACAGAGACATAACTTGTAATGTCTGTTTATCATGATTTGATGTCTGTTTATCATTACTTTGGATAGTTCATATTAACTTTTACCTCAGTATTGCATTTTATTCCAAATAAACCCTTACTACAAATTTTTACTCCAACAGAATTTGAGCCAAACCTCTTTGTATTACGTATTTCTCAGTTTGGGGTATTTACTTTAATCTCTCTCACGAAGTAAATTTTAAAAATTATAGCAGACTGTGAAAGAGAGTCTATTTTGAACATGAAAGAAACACAGAAAATATTTTTTTTAGATTAAAGGTAGCCTCCATAGCACTCTGAAGTTTATTATTCTCCCTATCTGGTTGCATAACTGTTAGTGATTTTTAGCCAGTGCTTAATATATTTGCATTTAAATTAAATTGTAGAGAAAGTATCATTGGGGGTGGACAGTTAAAATAATTAGAAACACTCAAAAGAAAAACTCAGATTATTGCATCAAAGTTAATTTATCGGAATAGTGTATTTTAGGTTCTATAAACATGCCTCATTTTCCACCCACCCCCCAACAAAAAATTTGAAGAATCTGCGGCATACAGTCATGTTCATTGGCATTTTTCTGTCTTTTTTCATAGCAAACAGTACACCTACATTTATTTTCTTTAAATATTATTTCTAAGGGAAAATATGACATTGGCCAGGCATACTGAATGTAAGTTCTTGTGTCCGAGGCAACTTTACCACTTACAAGGAGTCCATTATCATATTAATAAAATATCTGTACTTTATTGTGCATCATGATGATTGGCGTCTATTGAATTTAAGCTCTGAGATGTCCTCTTGAAATTCTCTTTTAGGTTCTTTGGCTACTCAGTTTTGATGACGATAAGAACACTTTAGCAGATGCAGTGGACAAGTACTGTATCGGTGTTCCACCCATTCAGTGGTTGGCCTGGATTCCACAGCTGTTGACATGCCTGGTTGGCTCAGAGGGCAAACTCCTCCTGAACCTCATTAGTCAGGTACTGAAGACAATCACTAATTCTTTATTTTCTGTAATCTTTGTTTTCAAGATGTTAAACATGTTTTTCAAAGCAAATCAAGAAAATGACAAGCTTTAATAATAGTCGTTCGCAACTGTTGATCAGTTAAAAAATGCTGATTTCTCTCTGTAAGTAGAATATTTTAAATTTCAAAGTGAGTGTTACTTAATGAGATTAAATCCAGTGAAATTGTATGCCATATGTGCATGAGGCATTATAGCTTTCCCTCTGGGATTCTATTTATTACATTTTTGTGAACATTATAGAACACATTTAGAAATATATGGTTAAATGCTTGTAACATAGGAGTAGAGATGAATAATTGTTGCCTTAGTGACTAAAGGGCAAAGTATTTCATTAGTGCTTTGGTTTTTATTAGACTTCATTTTATAAAAGCAAGCCTCTGTCACCAGAAATCTTTACTGTAACACTGTAAATTTTCATTTGAAGTTTAGCATGACAAATCATTAGGCAAATAAAGATAAAGTTTAAGGAATTAGATGAAGAAACTGACTTCCTGGATTTGTACCTCTGAACTGACAGTTAGGAGTTTTGATTAGTCTTACTTTGGGATTTTGAGATTTTTTTAAAATGATTTTACTGCATATTGCTGTCTGCTCTGAAGCAGAATTTAACAATAGAACATATACCTGTATCTCTCTGCATAAAGCTAGTTTAAGCATGTCTGTAGATTAAGGGAGAAGTAGTGACATCTTTCTGTTAGTATGATTTTGGATACTGTTTTGTTACTGCTTGGTGCAGAGTTCAAACATCATGTTTTCAGAGATGTTAACTGCTCATGTTCTAACTTCTGCTCTATTTTGGCACGTGCACAACCTAGAAGCATTTTGATGTTTGTTCATTCAGGTTAACGTAGAACAGTTGTGAAGTCCTGCTAACGTACAGGTGAACACGTCATGCTCTCACCATAGCCTGTACCCCGGGCCATTTCTGCCTGCAGTGCTCCACTGCTTCCTGAAAACTGGCAAGGGACAGCTGTTGTGCCGAATTCCTCCCAGTAGTGTTCTTTCATTCCCTCCACTCTTGATTTTTGAGATACGGACTTGATCTATGTGGGTCCCTTCCAACTCAGGATAGTCTCTGATTCTATGATAATCAGCTCCTTTTATACTATCCCTTGTGTTTGCTTTTTCAAAGCTCTGAGAATGTGCATTTTTGTAGAGAGAGGATATGTCTGTGTGTGTTTGCATGTGCTTAAGTACTTATGTACTTGTGTACATAAATCCAGATACATATGCATGTGCATATGTATATATAGGTTTCCTTCCCTCTGTCTCCATAAAATTAAGATGAAACTTTGAAGAGTCCGTGCACCCAAACAGCTTAAGAAAGCAAAGTAGCTAAGGCAAAGTTTTGGATGCATATGGCTTAGTATTGTCTTGTAACACCAGCGTGCTCAGCCGTCTTCTGACAGCAGACACAAAAAATTGAGTTGTAGACAATTCTTATTTGTTGAGATCTGTATAAAATTTTTAGATGTGAGTGCCTGCTTGGAAGTTCTAATGTAGCTGGAGCTTAGGCTCATAAATATTGCAGATACTTTTGTTTATCTTGCCTTTGAACTTTGGGTTCATAGAAGGAGTGTAAAATAAAAAATACCAAATTTTCTGTGTTACTGTTTTTAAACTGTAAGTTTACGGAAGTCCTAGAACCTAAACCTTGCCATTCTCTTCAAATAATTTATTCTTGAATTACAGTGTGAAGCATATGTGTGTCAGGTTAGTAATGTGCCATAAATATATTACTGAACAGCTAAATGCCATTGCAAAGCTTCTACCACTTACAATGCCCATTTGGATGGAGAAAAAAATCCACGATTTAGTAAATTTGTGGCTGGAGAAGCCTCTAATCATGTCTTAAGATGTCCTCTGTTGTGGGTAGTACTGAGACACATCATTTCTTTCCTTTAATAGTTTTAAGTCCTTTAAGAGTTACAGATTTTAAAGGGGATGCAGAATGTTAATCTCCCTTTAGCTTCCCCACCCTGCCCTTTTTTTTTTTTTTTTTTTTTTAAATTGGATCCTCCTTTTTTTTTTTTTTTTTTTTTTTTAATGGAAGCCATAAAATCTTTTATTTTTCGATGAAATTGGTATCCACTTACATTAAATGCCACAATGAGGTGGAGTAAAGTTACTGTCTAATGGGTCTTCTCATCGAGTTTCAAGGGACTTGCTGGGAATTGTGGCCTAATTTAAAGACTAACCGTTGTCATTATGTCTGTTTTTCTTCCATTATGTACATGAATAAGATCTTTCAGCTGGCCCAGCTGGTACTCTGGCATTATGCTGTTTTCAGGTTTATTAGGCAATGTGATTTGGA
>KL289344.1:31136-51618 GCA_000699545.1 Podiceps cristatus | reverse complement strand
GGGGCGGGGGGGCGGCAGAGAAGGTGATTGGGAAGAACTCCAGTGGCCTGGAGCCTGGATATTTTTGTGCCCAAGAATATCAGCCCAGGAGATTCAAAGGGATTAGGTTGCCTGTGAAACCCCAAGACAGTGCTCTGTTGCTTTGCTGTGTGGTACACTAGAGCCTACCATGTGCACACAGCAGGGCTTCAAGAGGCACTAGAACAGCTTAGTATAGTTGGGGAATCTAGTTGATGGTCTCTGTCAAAGTAATGGTCAGGTAAAATTGGTGTTAACTAGTGCTCAGCACAAAAGGGTGATTCTGGTCAGAAGTTAGCAGCTAGTAGCATTGAAATGGTCAAATCGCAAGCTTCAGGCTGTTTGTGGGAGCACCTACAGCTTAGATAGATTGACTGACCTGGAGGGGAACCCTGACACCATGGGAGGGGTAACTAGGGCTCATGATGAATTGGAAAATCAGTCCTTTCAGGCAGGCCTAGTTACAGTAATTAAGAAGACCTACAGAAAAAGTACGCTGCTCCCCAAATTGTGACCACTCAATGAGTCTTTAAGTGTAAATGAATGGAGAAATGTGGAGAAACTTACAGTCACTTGTGCAGGGAGAGCCCTCTGCAGTGGCTATGGCATTATGGGGACACCAGAGCAGAAAAAATACATTTGAAGGCTTGAGACAGCAGAACTCAGGGGATTTTTGAGGCATAAGCTACTTGTAAAGACTTTACTGCACAATGTAGGAGTGCTTTGGGATCAGTTTATGGAGATATATGTTGAGCAGTGCCTAATCATGCTGATCCATGAAGATATAATGAGAATTCTGCATGTCCCCCTACTACACACTGTGACTTAAGGATGTATCTGAAAAAAAAAGGGAGACAATATTAGAGACTGGGAGGAAAAGCCCTTCATAGACGTAGCATTGTGAGTACAGGAAAGAGGTGAGAGCTTATTTAAACTATTCCCTTCTGATACCCCTACTTCTGGACCACACAGTGCTCTGACAACTGATTTGAACTTACTGCATCAGGAGGATTCTCCTCTGGCCTGGCACTGGATGAAGTTAACGAAAGTTGTGAAACTGTTCGGATAAGGTGGACAGGCACCCTTCCCTCAACAATGTTGTGCGTTAATGGATACCTGACAATACTGGTGCTCAGTGCACTTTATTGTCCTCTCTGTGTAGCAGTATTAAACAAATAGTTCTTGGAGTAACTGGAAGAGAAGCACACCCAGCTCTGGAGGAAGGGAACCTAAGCTTGAATAGATAGGTTTGGTCCACCTCATTTATCACTGGCCCTACTGCCCCTGTCATCCTTGGTATTGACCTTCTTGACCACCAGAGATGGATGGATGGGACAGGGAAGCTTTGAGTTTTTTGGAAATGGCAATGTGGCTTGCACAATTGAAAACCAGCTATGGGATTCCCCAGGACTCTCTAATGACCCAAACATTGCTTAATTTGCATAAATAGGTTCAGATGCCAGTCCCTTGGCAATCCAAGTAACTTGCTGAAAGCAATCAAACTGACCAAGGGGCCACCAATGAAATCCCAAAAATAATTGTTTCCCTGGAAAAACAAGAGGTGGTCTTCTACACAGTCACCTTAAAACAGTCCTTTTTGACCTGTATGGAGGTCTGCTGGAGAATGATGATTTACAATAGACTTCAGACCTCTGAATGAAGTTACACCCCCATTAGCTGTTACAGTTCCAGACACATTGCAGCTCTTGTATGAGCTAGAAGCTAAAGAATATACCTGGTATGCTATAACTGATATTTCAAATGAATCTGGAAGGAGATCTGAAGAAGTCTGAAAGGCCTTGAAAATAGCCTTGGAACAAATTAGGGAGCATCAACAGACCCACCTATACAGACTCCTGGATGGTGAATAATGTGGTAAGGAAATGGCTTAAAGAATGAAATCTTGATAACTGGCTACAGTGAGGAAAACCATTTTGAGCAGAAGTATGGAAAGTAGTACAAGAGCTGCTTGAAGAAAGACAGGATTAGTATGTCATGCTAATAATGCATACATGACAAATTCAAAGGCAACTCAAGAAGAGAAACACAGCAACCAAGCTGACCAGAGGGCTTAACCTATCAGTAGAGGTTTGGGACAGGAGCATAAAGGAAAACTATTTTTAGATAGGTGAGCATATGAAACTGCTGAGCATGCTGCAGAGATCAAGGACACAGAAGGCTGCTTAGGCTTGTCTTGGGAAGACATAATACAAGCAATTAAGCACCGTGATGTCTGTGGAACAACACAACATACAGCATGAATGATAAAACAGTATGCATAGTGAGAGAAATGAATGTTTGGAGATGCCTGGCAAGTAGATTATATGGACCAACCCCTTCCTCCCAGCAAGTTGATGCTATGTTCTCATACCACTGTAGAGCATCACAAGGGTGGCTAGAAGCTTTCCCCACTCAGACAGCGAATGCAGGTAGCACCCTAGAGGGAATAAACAAACATACCTATCGGCACCATGGAATGCCACTTAGGCAGGAATCGGTTTAATGTAAGTCATTAAAAAAATACAGCTATTCAAGAATGAGTAGAGTGTGAACATTGCCAGGCAGCTGGAAAAGTAGACCTGTGCAATGTTTTACTTAAATCCATGCCAAAAACACTAGAGAAATGGTCTATCAGGGAATATATGACATCCTCACCTTCCTCACCTCCAGGAGGATGCATGGCTAGTTAACGTAGAGCCAGGAACTCATCACAGCAGCCCAAAAGAAAATGTGAGTTTAATTGGCTGATAAAGTACCAGCTAGCCCTGAGGATACTTGGATTGGGAAGCCTACAACAGTTGAAATCCCTAAGAAAGTGGTCTCTCTTTTTGAAGAGCAGGGTTTGCTTACTGGTTGGTCTTTGGAAAAAGAACAATTAAATGTGTGCCTTTACATAAAGTAAATAGAAGAGTTACCTCATAAACAACGTTCTTGTTGATGTATTTTGCAGGAACAAGGTCTGAATTTTCTAATAAATATATGTTGAGATTGGTATGATGTTAAGTCTTATAATGTAGTTCCCAGAATGAGAGGTAGCATTTTATTGGCTATATGTGCACATTGTTACAATGTCAATGCCTATTGTCTGGGACTAAGGGTAGAGTTTATAATGCATATATTTTATGATTATGATGATGGTAGAGTTTATAATGGATGTATGTTCAAACACTTCTTAAATAGGTGCTTCATAGAGGTGAGGGGTGAAATGTATTGGCTACAACTGGCAGGGTTTCAGTCACTGGAGGCTGCAGAGGTGCCTTGTGCTTCTGCATGGGAGCCATTCCAGCTGCCTCTGAAATTATTGTAAACAAGTCATTGCACACCAAAACTTCAACAAATCAGAGGAGCACCTGGCACCTACACTTCAACATTACAATGAAATATGTCTGCAGCTGTGGGGGGTGGCCATCACTGTTGTTTGTTTATGTAGATGATGGTGAATGCTGGCTAACCAGAGAGGATTACTGTATGATTTTTGGTTTTAAGTGTTTGTCTCTTTTGGAGTGGTTTCCTCTGGCACTTTCTCATTCAGAGTGCTGAACAGGATTGTTAGCAGATTCTGGATTTCACTCATCACAGCCAAATTCCTAGCAGAATCTGGCCCTTTTAATTCCCTTTTTATATCTTCACTTCTAGAGTTCCTGTCTCTGAGGCTGGTGAATGGCAACGACTGTACTGGGCGGCTAGAAGTTTTCTACAATGGGACATGGGGGAGCATTTGCTCCAATCATATGTCTCAACTCACTGCAATAACTGTATGCAAACACTTGAACTGTGGAGATGGCGGGGAAATCGCAAGTGACTTCAAATATGGCAGAGGTTCTGGGCCCACATGGCTGGACCACGTTGAGTGTACTGAGCAACATAGCTCTCTCTGGCAATGTCAGTCAGACCCCTGGGATCCTCAGTCGTGTGATAATCGAGCAGAAGAGACCCATATTTCTTGCACTGGTAATTACAAATGCATCTATACAGGACTCCCCAAACATATACATAAACCTATGCATGCATATATGGACATTGTAGTAATTGCCTCATGTTCATTTGTTATTTGGTATATATTATTTCTAGTTTCATGCAAATTGCACAAACATTTTTGTTTGTCTATAACCTTGATGTAAATGAGTGAATTAAAATTACATGAGTGTCTCCAAGTGCAAATTACCCAGTGGAAATCCCAGGGAAGTCCCTCATAGGATGGTGCCATTGCATATTTTTAAAGTATAAATCTATGATACACAGTCTGTGAGATCTGAGTTAGGATCAGACTTCTCAAGAAGTCTAGAGGTAGGTATGTGTTTCTACATATGCGGAGGGATATCAGTGCACATGGACATGTATACACATGTGTACACATAGCCATGGACAAGGGCATGCATTAGTTCACTTCTAAAGGTCCATTTCTAATGCCTGCTCTTATGACAGTATTTCATACCTGTGGGTTCCCACTATAATATAAATGAATTCTAGATGACATTCAGGTCTCCTAAAAGCGATTGTAGCTGCCTCACACAAGAAAGCAAGCACAGTCATCAAGAAGATTATTTAATTCACAGTAACAGCCAAACAGCGATCCACCAAGTAATAAATACACCATACTTTATTACAGGAAAAAAATTAACTTGATGATTAATTTTCAGGCATTTTATACCCCCTCGCTCTTTTCAGAGAATAATCAAATTATTTACTTCAGTATTTAAATTCTGCAGGGAGAAAAGAGGTAACGTCTCCAGCCACATTTGCTGAGTGTCCAAACTCTACAAGTTGTTCAGGTACCTCTACCTCTTCGTTTTTCCTTATTGGTCCCTACAGACCTTCCTGCTGTTTCAGCAATACAGAAAGTTTCCGTGTTTTGCAGACAGGGAGAAGTTACGAGTCATAGGAGGAGAAGATGGATGCTCAGGCAGAGTGGAGATTTGGTCCCAAGGTTCTTGGGGAACAGTCTGTGATGACTCCTGGGACATGGCAGATGCTAACGTTGTATGCAGGCAGCTGGGCTGTGGATCTGCTGTGTCTGCTATGAGTGAAGCTGCCTTTGGGGAAGGGACTGGTCCGATCTGGTTGGAGAAGGTGCACTGTAAAGGAACAGAGTTGTCTCTTTGGGACTGTCCTGCCAAGCCCTTGTTTGGCAAAAAATGTGATCATAAGGAAGATGCTGCTGTGGATTGCTCCGGTTAGTGACTGGTCCTTTGGTTCATTACACAAATCTGGGAAGGAGGTAGATAGAAGAACATTATGTCAGCTGTACATCCCAGTGACTAGCCCCTTCATAATTTTGACTGCAGGAACCTCACAAATGGTGTGAAGATGTTCTATTTTTCACACTTGCCTCTTCCTTAATCTGGACTTCCTTTTGCAGGTGCGACAGAAACAACAGCATCACCCACTAGAGCGGGTAAAACATTCCTTTCCCCCCTTTCTTTCTCCCATCAAATGAGGATTTAATGTCCCTGATACTGCATAGCAGGTAAATCAGCAGTATATTCCAGCTCATTAGAAAGCATTTCCCACAGCCTTTTGTGAAGAAGAGCTGAGTGGCACTATGCCCAGCTGCTGAATTATAGCTGCTTGAGTGGGACCCACAACCGGGCAGCAGGTTACCTGCCTCACTCTGCTAGCATGAGCACAACAGAGGGCTACAGAGGAACAGCCCTTTGGGTCACCTCATTCTCTACCTGTTGCTTCTTCTTTTCCATTCAGCTCCTCCCCGCCGCCCTGCAACAGACGGTATGAGAAGTTCAACACCTGTCATCCTCTGCATTATCCTGGGGGCCCTTCTCTGTGTGGTCCTTGTTATTCTTGCTGGACAGATCCGAAGTGCCAGGGCACAGCAGAAAGGTGGGTCCCTCAGGACTGGTATGAAATACCTCCTTGACACCACTGGCAAATGTTTAGTTGGCTGGGGAGGCTGTGGGGATGGGTGACTGAGATGAATGGCATCTGCGGCCACACTGAGATTTTCACTTACCATCCGACAGTGAAAGAGCCCAGCAGTGCTTATCCCCAGTCAGCACCACTCAGTGACTTTCTGTATACCTACCAGGCCTTGTAGACCCTTTAGGTCACTTCTTTTCATGATCCCAGCCTGTGTATGAGCATAGACCGTCTGAGTGATCATTGCCTTTTACTTTCAGGCTCCAGACTATCCTATGACCCCTTCTCTGAAGCTGTCTATGAAGAGATCGACTATAACCTGATGAGGGAAAAGCAGGGCATGACTGGCCTCTCAGGTCTGTGTGTCTTGCTTTTGTCAAGGGATAATAACTGAGGCTAATTCCTCCTGGTGGCCCAGATCCCAATCTGCTACTTTCAGCTCCCAATATGCTACTTTCAGCTCCCAAATCTACTGTGAAATGGAAAATACTTAGATTTGAGGAGAGGGGTTTCCTGCCCACTGGACTCTGCCAGTTCCTCTCCTACAGACAATTCACTTTGTGCTGTCCTCACTGCAGCCACACAGCATAGATGCAGTATAGGTCAAACAAACAAGCCCCAAACAAACAAACAAACAAAGGCTTTTGCTGCAATTATTTGAAACAGGTACAAATAAAGGAATAATTTGTATTCCCCTCCCAGCAGCTCTATGTCTGTGTAGGCTTCCTCCTGTTGGCTGCTTTTCTCCTTTCATGGCTTGTCTCCCCCACGAGTGGCTGGAGGTGTTATGGGGGCCCTGAGGGACTCTTGGCTATTCCACTGTAGGACTTTTACTTTGCAGGGGCAATACTAACTGCCCAAGAATTTGCTTGACTTGGGTGGTATTACTGTAGCCTGCTCTTTTCCTCATAATGCAGCCTTAGCAGATAAGCAGAATTTAATCTGATACCACACTTTCTCATTTGTCTAGATTCTTATTCAGAGAGTTCAAAAACAAAGGCACAGTTTTATAGCGTGGACAACAATGAAGAAAATGGTCCTGGAGCAACTCAAGGTAATGGAAGATGGGGATCCTACAAATAAATAGACCCAAGATCAGGGTAGCTTTTAATTTCCAAGGCATTATTGGTGATAAAAACTTTTTTCTTGCTGCACTTCATGTCGACTAGTAATGTTAGACAGTGAACCAAAAATCTTTGTTTAACTCCTGTGGTGGTGATTGAATGTCATTCAGTCTCATATACAAGCGCTAGTCTTCTCTTCCATATAAGAAGTTGAAAATAAATGCTTGCCTGTAGTATTGCACTCTGCAGAGGATGCAGACACATGAATCCAACAGTTTGACAACTGCGTCTCCCAGAAATTGCAACTGTAACAGCTTGGAAGCTGTTGCTTCATTTCTGAGATAAATGGGGCGAGTTAAGACAGAGGTAAATCATCCTCCAAATAAGAACATTGGCATGTGATTGGAGTTGATTAGGGAATTTTAATCCGAGTGACCTGAAGAAAATGCAGTTTGCCAGATACAGAGGTTTTTTTAATTTGAAAAAGCTTAGGGAGAACAAGTATTTGGAGAAGAATTGAATTTTCCTAGAGCTGATCAAAAAGCTCTCATAGCTATTGCCTCATCTCTGAGAGATCAGCTGCCAAAGGCAGGATATTTAATTTTATTTTCTATTGTTTTTCTTATATTAAGGTTTTTTATTATTTAAACTAAAATCTTTTCTTTTCCTTACTTGTTGTGCAATGCTTATCAAGAAGATAACTATTCCAAATAAGATCTCTTTTGTTATTCAGATTGAATATTGAGTACTAGGTAAAAAGTGAAGTAAAAGTGCTTTGACTGACTTTTAAATATGTATTATTTGTATGTCCATTTGTGTATGTATACAGCATTAAAAAAATGAAAATTAATATTCTCTGAGGGATGGATTCCAGTTAAGTACAGACCACACAGCTAGCTGCCCCAGAGGAATCAGAGAGCTGGCTACTCACAGAACTAAGTTGGATGGATGGACTATTCAATGAATAAGGAATTGGCTGGATGACTGCATCAAAAGAGTTTCAGTCAACAGCTCAATGTCCAAATGGAGATCTGTAACAAGTGTCAGATCAGAGGAATAGAACACCTCTCCTAGGAGGAAAGACTCAGAGAGTTGGAGTTGTTTGGTGTGGAGAAGAGAAGCAGAACTGCAGATATTTTTCTCCAAAGGTTTGGCCCAAGTTTGTAGCCACATGTCCGTAGGCAAACAGCCAAACTAGACTGTTTCAGAGAATTTTAATATAAGATGGTTAAAGTAACAAAAAGATACATAAGCAAGCACTGCACAGAGATAAACAAGGAGTAATTTGCCATTGTGCAATTATGACATGCAATGGGGAAGCTTACTCTGAAATAAACCCTGTCACTAACTGCCTCCTTCTCCAGCTCTTCTTCCCCCTCCTGTCCCTTCTCCATGTTGTTTACTGCTCTCTACTTGTTACAGCAATGTGTAACAATTACTTGAGCTATATCATTGTTGTCTGGAATACCTACCTTAGAGTCTTCAGGAGGATTCTTGTTTTCTTATCATTCATTACCATCATGATAATGTTAGTAATGTCAGGGCCTTATTGTTAGAACATCAGCTGCTGCTGATGTAAGTGGAAGATCTAGTAGAAAACTTCTCCCTATTAAAGTTAATACCTATACTGTTCCAGAGGTCTCTCTACTGCCTGGAAATACCCTGGAAGATGGTTACGATGATGTGACAGAAGCTCCTGGAACTAAAGATGCTTCACTTTCTGAGCAGAATGAACAGGAAATCATTGGGATCCCTGAAGAAAGTGACAGAAACAAGGATTCACAGACAGGTGAGACCAGTGCTGTTAGTTTTCATAATCTGTAACTACTGTACTGAACTCAGGGAAAATCAAGGTGGAGGGTGCATCAAGGGATCACCTAGGTTTTATCTAACCACTGTCAGAAAGGAACAGTACCTACCTACATGAATAGTGTAGGTTAGATGTTTCTTATTCTGTTCTTACAGCCATTCAGTAGTAGTATTTCCACAATCCTGCAGGTAATCCATACCCATGCTGTGTTTTCCTTACAGCTATAAAATTATTGCCTGTGGACTAACTTAAGTCTTCACCGCTCCAAATTAAAATTGTTACTTCTTACTATAATGACTGTGGGGCTAGAGGAGTTGCATTCATCTTTGTAACAGCCTTTTAAGTACTTGAAGACTATTGAAATATCTCCCCTCAGTTCTGTCTTTTGTTTCTCTAGATTGCAGCAACATAAATTAGTCAATTTTCTGCTTAGGTCTTGTTGACTAGATCTCCGCTCATTCTGTATGTCTCCACCCAGGCTGTGTCAGTAGGTCCGTATCTTTCAAAAAGTGTTTCAAAACCAAAATTTTACAGTATTTCTTTACAGCATGGTACTAAGACCTTACCAGTGTCAGGCAGAGCAGAAGAACGACTTCCTATGTCTTACAGTATATCCTGCTATTTATGCATGCTAGTGTGATGTTTCCTTTTTTTTTTTTGTAACAGCATGAGATTCCTGACAGTGCTCAACTCCAAATCCTGCTCTGTAAAACAACACATGCCATCAGACATTGATCTTTCTAATTGTGCAATTGATTGTTTCTTACTTCATTTATAGTCTTGTGTCTTTATCAGATTTCATTCTGTTTTCCTCAAAACTTTGCCAGGAACATTTGAATTCTAATGTATGGTCTCATCTGGAAAAAGTAGTAAGAATGTGTGTATTTTACCTTAGGACTTAATAAAAATACTTAATTGCATTTAGGGCTGTCAAAGAATCTTACTTGTACAGTAAGCTACACTAAGAATACCATTTTTGACTGATTTTGTACTTGTCTACAGAGGTTTGAGTTAGACTGCATTTCTCTAGTTTACGTATAAAAATATGATATGAGGTGAGTGACAATTTGCTTTACTCCCTTATAAAAGTACTTTTAGATAATCTAAAAGAAAAATCAGATTTATCTGGTGTGATTAATTTTTGATAAATCTATGTTGTCCGTTATCTACCTGCGCTTTTTTTTTTTTTTCCTTCTGTCTCCCTACAACTAGTTTATTTGTTCTCATATCTTTCTGGAGTAAAACTTTCTGTAACTTCTAATCTTGTTTCTTCTCCCACACATACCATCTCAAAAATAAGGATATGTTGTTCATGGTTTCCCAGTCCTTCACAGGTTGTTCTCTCTGAGTTCTTAAAGACAGTGGATAGGGGCTGGAGGATAGATTCAGCTAGGTTTTTATCCTAGCACTAAATTTTGTCAGGCCCATCTAATTTAAAAAGACTTAACAAAAAATATTTTAGTTAGATTTTTCTTTCTCTGTGCACTTAATATAACTGTGACAGAACTCCAGCTTTTGGGGTAGTGATAAATATATTTGACAGACTGAAG
This sequence comes from Podiceps cristatus, assembly GCA_000699545.1. Classification (NCBI taxonomy): domain Eukaryota; kingdom Metazoa; phylum Chordata; class Aves; order Podicipediformes; family Podicipedidae; genus Podiceps; species Podiceps cristatus. The sequence goes on along the minus strand of KL289344.1, from coordinate 41,302 downwards.
ACATGAAAAAATAATAAAAATATTTTAGGACTAGGATTAGAGAAACATTAAAAGATTTTTTTAATCATGATTATATTCATTTTAACATTAATTGTAAAGTTGTATACATTTCTACCTTACTTAAATGAATCCTCAATGTCTCTGTGAACCTCACTTGCTGTTGACTTCATAAAAAGTTTCTCAGTTGTAGTGACAACCTTTGCTGTTTGCAAAAACTGTATATAGTTAAGGTACATTCATCTCTCTCATATTTGTCATCTAAAAATTAGAGGATACTAGGGGTTGCTAAATCTGGTCATCTGATGGAGTTTCCATGTCCCTGGTTTCAGCCAGTGTGCACACACATGTAATACATATATGCAGGTACACAAGGCTGGCTTGTAGACCCAACAGACAGAAGACAAACACTCAAACACAAGCAGCACCAGCAGCCTCATCCTGTTCCCCTCTCTGGCTGACCAAGATGAAAGCCTATTGGTGAAAAATACATATGTACACGCACAATACGGATCCCTCCAGTAGTCGGCCTTAGATACTTAATCTGTGCAGTAGCTACCCCTGGATCCCAGGTCTCTCAAGTTGCTCGCACCTGCATATGCTAACCCAAGAGGCCCACAGATCCACTCCAGTTTCTCGTAATCAGACCTACACACCCACACCTCCCATACACACATGAACACTATACTTCCACCAGTAACTGGCCTTAGACAGTCTATCCAGTAACTGGTCCTGGAAACCTCTGACTTTCCCATTACTTCACGCACCCACACGTGTACCAACACCCACACATACACACAACGCATCCCCCCAGTAACTGGGCGTAGACATGGGGTCTACCAGGTAACTAGCCCCTGACCTCCCCCAGCTGCTGGTGTATGGCCATGCAACCCCCCAAGACCCAGAGTCCCACCCTAGTTGGTTCTGTCCACTCCAGTCTCTCCAGTTGCTGGCACCACAGACACACAAACCCCTCCGACCCATGGTCCAGCTCTGGTTGCTGGCACTTAGACCTTCATACACATACAGACACACAGAACAGAGAGCCCGCTCAGTCAGGAAAGCAGCTAGAAATGGAGTTTAATAGGAATGGTGCTGACTGGAGGCAGGGTGTGGCCAAACACGTGTACTGGCCATCAGCCTGTTTACATGCCATCAGCCCTTTTTATCTTCTTATCATTCTATTTGCTCATGTTTGTTCCTCCCCAAACTACACTGATCCCTCATTCTCTGTGCTTTTGTTTCCTCCCCTAAGCAGCCCATAGTAAATTGTCTAGAATCCCAGGATGCTTTTCTCCTGTATCTCATAATAAGTCTCATACCTTTGTGGGCAACACCACCTCTTAGTCAGTAAGGTGGGTTATGTCCTCTAAGGGAGTTCAAACACTGACAATGGGCTGAGCACTCTTCTGCGATAGCTCTGGGAGGAGCCAAATTGGGGCACATTTGTGGGATGGAGAAAGCCAGACCTACTAAATTTGCAATGTGTCAGGTAACACTTGAGGCAGTAAAAGGAAGTTGAGTTATTTAGGAATTTTGAAGAATTGCCTTTATTAGAAGTGTTTAAATTTAGATCACTAACCTGTTTTCTGGGAACAGCAAGCTTGATCCTTGGATATGTGTACATGTAACAGGAGGTGGGATAACACAAGCATTTCTCAGGTCCTTCACAGCCACACATATCTAAGGTTCTAAATTCTGGAGGAGACAACTGACTGCCCATGCTGCCAGCCACACAACCATATAAAGGTAATATGTACAGGATGCACATTTATCTCAGTGTTCCTCCCTTCATGTTTTCAGACTGGAGTTCTAATGTGTCAGGAAACAGGACCTCTGAAGCTGAGAGACATTCATCTCCTGCTCTTGAAGATACAGGCTATGATGACATTGAAGAGCTGGGACACTGATAGAGACTGCTGAGCTGTACTGACTGCTTCTGGAAATATACCTCTGTTCATAAAATGCTGATAGGGTACTAGTAGAACCAGAACAACCTGTGCTTAGGATTAGTTTACCTAAATTTGGTTTTGCAATTACATACTTAGAAGATACACAAGCATGACTGTTAAGAAAATCTTCCTAGTTTCCCTTATAATTTCTTGTTGACAAGACTGCCTGGGTACTTTTAACTTTTTTTTTTTTTTTTTAATTGTAAATTTTTTTCCTACTGAGTTAATTTTTCAACTTAAAATATTTTCTTAATAGAAACCATTTAAAGATCTCTGCTCAAATTTATGCTTCTCCTCCCAGATGCACAGGACCGCTTTCTGAAGATTAGTAGTAACAGAGACTGAACTGCAAGAAAATCATCAAAGTTCTGTTTCATCTTTTGGATATTCTTGCTTGTCACACAGAATGTGAGGACCAGATTGACTTTCTAGATAGTTCTTTCTCAGATGATACATTCAGCAAGAGGTTATACTTGTCCTCACTTTAGATGCAGGTCTGTCATTTGAATTATGTACAAGTGAATCACACATTTTCTCCCTCTCTACCGTGATGACTTACTGTCTCCCAAAGTCATACCAATTATATAGCAGGAGAAAGTTTTATTTCTTTCCACAAATGGCAAGTGGTGTTCATACCTATAGGTGTCTGTCATGTTATTTCTTTTAATCATATGAAGGCAGATTGAAAACGTCCACCTGTTGATGGAACAGAAGGTGAAGTATTGTTGTCTTGGCTCCTAATGAAAGTTCTTTCAGGTCTTGAAACAAAAAGCCTCCCTTGCATTCTGTCATCTCTCTTGACGTCCACTTATCCCTCAAAATCTGAGCCCTACCCTTCCAGTAGACATTCCTTCTCCATCCAAGAAAGCTGCTATTTATTCAAGAATGTGAAGGATTTTTTATGAACCTTATTCAGATCAACTAAGTATCTCAAAAGAAAAATGTCCGAATCTTCAACATGGATATGATTTTTTGGATCAGGGGATAAATGTGTGGAAATGCAGGCTGTTGACAATTTGCCTAGAGCATGCCAGTGTAATGATGTGTCTTGAAGAAATACCTGTGAGAGTTACCATAATCTAGACAAGACTCTCATTTGTACCTTAAAACAACAGTTGTTCTGGCTGTTGTGGTACATTAAGAAATGTGAGTTTGTCCCAAACAGCTGAGAAGATGCACAGACAAGCAAATCCTTTCCCAAACAATCTCACTAACTTTATTAGCCCAGCATCAGAACACCCTACAGCGCTCTGCCAAGGACTGAGGCAGAAGAGGCTGCACTGAGATTAACTGAATACTTCTTTGTATTCAATGAGTATCCTGGCAAATCTACGCTTCCCTAACTGTCTCCTTCTCAGCACTGAATGGAGCTCCCTGTGGAATATTGCAAGAGCACAGGAGCACTCTGTACTGCTATGATTCTGTGATTCTTACTATGTTTCTGTCTGTGTAACTTTATCCTTTCCGAGCTAGATTGGAAGTTGTGAGGAGGAAATTCAAAAGGAAAGACAAGTCTGGCAAAGACAAGGCACTTTGTTAAAAGAGATCCCAAGGGAAAGCAACCACCTTGACATCTAGCTCCAGGCAAGAGTGGTTTACTTTTTCCCTGGTTAAACCTAGGATCACAGGAGGACAGAAAGCCATTGCAGCAGCCAAGTTTTTGAGAAAGGAATTCTTGCATTTCTCCAGCAGCATCAGCAAAACCTGACAGGCATGTTGTGAGACACAGGAGAGAAACACACACATGTAATTTAACTGCATCATGCTATCTGCTTTTCCTGGCTGACTAATAGAAAAACTAGGAAAGTGGAAATAGTGTTTGCAAGGAATAGGAAAAGGCAGCAGAAACCAACAACCAATTCTATGCCAGAAATAGGTGTAGCAGACCCTGCCAGAATAATCTATATAGGACAGGACTTCCATTCCCTGGGTGCACGGGGCTGGGCTCCAGCAACCAGGAAGGAGGAATGCCCTGGGCCTCAGAGATGGCAACAACTGATATCATTGGCATGATCCAGTTAAGCTGAGTACTCCCCAGGTGACCATATATAAAGGTATATAATCTTCAATGTGGCAAGTGGACTGATCATGGTAATGTGCTCACAGTGTTAAAATTTGTAACAAAACTCCTATAGCATTATGGGTGCACCTGAATAGGACTTGCCCAAGGAATTTTAAGGATAACTGGAGTTTGCATATCGAAAGCATATTAACAGAATACAAGAATAATAAGAGATGTAAAGTGGCTTAACTGTGGGATCTATCAGGCAAAATTTCTACTCTGAAGGATGAAAACAGATGCTTACAGAAGTACATATAAGACCTCCTATAAGTAACAGATGACTTCATATTATTACATCAGAAACAATGTTGGCTAATGAGCAGGGGGAAAACCAAGAGAATCAGGCTAAGGCTGACTCATTACAAATGCATCTTTAAAATTTGTGAAAATATCAGGTACAAAAGGAAAATAAACAATTGCAAAGGTATAGCCTCAATTTACAGAGATTTAAACCTCATGGAGTCTGATAGCAGAACTCTTGAGTGTTGCATACAAATTTGAACCTCACATGATTTTACTCCATTTAATCCCTCTAATCCTCCCATACCTATTTTTCCCTATACTACCTTTATTTTTTTCTCTGAAACAACACAACTCTATAAATTACATAAATACAGTATCTAGTGGAAATACAGATTTCTCATAGCGCCTGTCATTAGACAAACACCTACACAACATGTTAGGAAGCAAGAAATGTCTGGACAGGACAACCCAGAGTCAGACAGTATTATTTTAACAGCACAAAGGCCTGTGTTTCTGAGGATGCTTGGATAAATACCCTAACCCAAAGGAAAATACACAATTTCTGAAGAGCTTTGACTATCTTAGGGAACCTTAAAGATTTTGCCCTTAAAAACAACAGAAATATAGTGTCGTGGTTTAACCCCAAATGGTAACCGGACCACGCAGCCACTCACTCACCTCTCTCCCTCCCTGGTGGGGTGGGGAGGAGAATCAGAAAGAGAGAACTGTCAGGTTGAGATAAGAACACTTTACCAGGACAGCAAAGAAAAAGATAAAAATATATTAATGATAATAATAAGGATAATAGAATATAGAAAACGAACAATGTAAAATTTATCACCACCCGACAACCGATACAGCCCGACCCGAGCAGCAGTCAGGGAGCAGGGATATTCCCCTGCAGCCATCCCAGAACAGCAAGTTCCAGAGAGCGAGAGATATGGGACAAACAGCTGAACAAACAAACAAACAGAAAAAAGAGAGGGGGGTAGAAATAAGGTAACAAGAAGGGAACATGAACAGAACACAAACCAAACAAGGAACCAGAGCCCAGGGGCGATGGCTGACCCTCACTTAGACCAGAAATGACGTCTATGGTAAGGAACGCTCTCTTTGGCCAGTTTGGATCAACTAGCCTGGCTGTACGCTTCCCAAGTTTTTGCACCTGCACATCAGCAAAACCTGGGAAACTGCAAAATGTCCTTGATTGTTTAGCAGCAACCAACAACAGCAGCGTGCTATCACCATTCTTCACACACTAAATCTAAAACTCAGTAGCTGCTGAAGACAAAACTAGCTCTGTCCTGGCTGAAACCAGGACATATAGACACACAGGATGGGGTCAGGTTACAGTTTATGGGTCACACTGCATGAGAACACACCCATCAACATCCACCCCCTTCCCAATAATGTAAGTGCTAAAAGTAACAGCACTTAAAAGGAGTCACTGCGGGAGAAGAGGGCTGAAACAGCATTCAGAGACCAGCACCACCCCAACCTAGAGTGCCAAACATGCAAGGTTTGTTCACCAGAGCAGAAAAAAATACGTTTTAATTCATATTGAACTTACTCTATATTAACTACTGAACCACCATGGACTGAGATGAGATACTGGAGTGGGGGACTGAAGGATGGAGATGTTGAGTCAATAGGTTGGAAATGAGGCACCCCCCTCTGATACATCCTTATGCTGTTATGTGTACAGAGTTAAAACACAACTGAGAAATGGTAAGAGAGACAATAAGGCTAAAATTCCTCAACCACTAGTTGATGGACCATCAAGAATCTGCAAGATAACTCTGAAGGGTTGACTTGGAGTTTGAAACTGGTAAGAACGGGGAAACAAGAGAACATGAGTATTATGGATATTTGAGGAGGTCTGGTGGACTATGCAAAACTCAATGTTTGGGAAAGGAATCAAAGGTAAGGAAAAAGGGGAATCAGGGAGGAACAAAGTGGGCTGAACAGAGGGGAAGAATAAAATTGTCCATTTGTGTGTAAGCAGCTGCTGGTCAAAACACTTTTCTGAATGAGCCCTGTGCCTGATGACAGTCTGTCTTAGCTTACTAATATTTATTAAATATCTTTCTATTTAATTTCACCCTCTACCCTATGTGAGACTGTTCCAAGGTCTAGGTGACAGCAACTGGAGAGACCAGACTAACTGAAATCAAATGCCACCAACTAGAGTTAGATCATGGGTGATAATGGCTTATGTCTTTGTGGTGCCAGCAACCAACTTTGTGGTGGGTCTCAGCATCAACAACGAGAAGGACCATGGATCATATGGCATATGTATCCGGGATGCCAGCAACTGGAGAGACCTATCCCTTTATACTTCCCCTTAATCTGATGTGCATAGGTGAATATGTGTAATTCACTAGAAATCTTTTGCTAGGGATGGGGTGAATCTGGTACCTTGAGAGAAGCAACGCTGCCACAGCTCCATGACCCCAGGTCCAACCAGTAGCGAGACTGAGAACGCATTCCCAGTAGGCACACATACAAACACACATATAGAACACAGACCAACATAGTCAGACACACTCAGCACTCACACAAACAGAACCAACAGCCTCACCCTATCCCTGCTCTAGCTGATCTGGATGAAGATCCACTAGGTACAATGTGGATTCCTCCTCACAGCTGGGCGAAGACATTCAGTCCACTGAGTAGCTTGAAGAAGGTGTTGGGGAAGCACCCCGCACTTCCAGATCAGGCAGCATAAAAGCTGAAATGCACTTCTCTAAGGTCAGATGGTGATTGTCTCTGAATGTGGGGAGTCACCTGGGGAAAGACATGATGGAATTAGCACAAGATGTGTACTTTTGGAAGAGCTGACCATGCTGTTGCTTGCATACACAAGCCATGCTTAAAAAAAGTGAAATTAACCGAGTTCAGTAAGGAGATGGGAAGTAGCAAGAAAATATTTTGCCACCACATGCTATATGCTTCAGTGGGATATTGGAATATATTTGACAAGACTTTTAAGTATGCAACATAATACAAAAAAAAAGGATAATACAAAAACGGAAAAATAGTGATTGTTTCTTTCCTTTATATTGTAGCTCAGGAAAATTCTTAAAAATGTCACTGTACTTATAATGTTTTATAACTGCATGACTTTTATAGCTAGCAAGAACTTCAATTTGTTACACACACCCCACCACCCACAACTGATTAGTTAAGGGGCTGGGTTTTATTTTGTGGGGTGTTTTTTTCTTTTGTTGTTTTTTTTCCCACGAACCCTCTACAGGCACCGGCGGGAAAGCCGCGCTCCCGGGAAAACATGCCGGACCGCTCCGCTGAGTCAGCTCCCGCCTTCCCTCCTCGGGAGCCCCTTCTCCTCCTGCTTCGCCATGGAGAAGGGCACAGGCTCCCTCCCGGCTCCCGCCCCCACTCTTCCTCTTCCTCCCAAGCTGAGCTTCAAAGGAGAGACAGCAAAGGGCACCTCACAGCTGGGACCGGGCCCAGCCGCGCCGAGGCGGGCAGGAGAAAGAGGAGAGATGAGAAACGGGTGAGGGGGCGATGACTTCTGCCCCTCCTCTGCTGTGGGAGATCAGTTCTTTCCTAGATTTCTCCTTTCTGGGGGATCCGTGGATGGCGTGCAGCCTGCAGGAGCACGCTGCCAGGACAGCGGAGCCGAGGAAGCTGTACTCCGGGTGCCGGTAATGGTAAGACAAGCAGTATTGGACAACAAGGTCAGCGGAGGGGAGGGACCCTTACTCAGCCCTGCTGTAGAGTGAGATCTCTCCCCAAGATCGGTATCCAGTGGGAAAAGTGAGCCCCAAGGCAATCCTCCACAACTTCCTATTCCCTTCAAGGGAAAATGTACCAATGTTTGGTACCTTCAAGGTACCAAACCCACTAGCCTTTGGTATTTGGAGCTGATGTACATCAAGTACCACAGAAATTTGGCTCTATATCCCCCTTGTTAGATCAGTGAGCTATGTCACATGTAAGTTATTCTCTAGGGAAGATCAAATTTTTAGGGGACAGAAACCCCTTAACCACATGTATTTGCATTCACTTATCAATAGATCATTGCTCTTGGTAAAAACTGAGGATAAGAACACAATCTTCCATTGCAATGTATGTATTCCATGCATGTACTTGTGTTTAAATAAGGACACAGAGCTCTTCGGGACCCGGTTTCTTCCTGTGATTCCCAATTTCATTCCACAGGATGATGTAATGTTTCCTCTTTAAATCAAGACCTATAAAGGCAGCAGCAGCCAAGTGTCACCTTATGCCAAGTGTCAGCCTCACACTACATTTGTTCTAACTCATGAAGGGAACAGTAGGAAGCACAGAATTAGAGACAGAATTTGACAGAGGAGACAGAGAGCTAGGAAAAGATGCAAAGGAAGAGTGAAAGCAGAATGCAGAGAGACCAGACAGAAAATATGAGATAGCTGGTATAGATGGGCAAAAAGGAAAATAGAGAAAGCAAGCAGGTATAGCAAAGTTTTAGGAAAAAGAGTGCAGCAATTTTGTCCTAATGCCTCCTATAAATTCTACTAATGAAAGACTTGGATAGAAATTATTATGGGGGCTTCAAGGGTCTGTGGGTGGGAAAAAAAGGCTGTAAGGAATCAAGGTAGGTGACAACTTTGAATGGACGAAGAAAGGATCCACTTGCTGTTTTTAGGAACTTGCATGGAGGCTAGGTGTTTCCATTTCCTCTTGTCTACCTCTTTTATTTCCCAGCAGATCTGATGCTGGAGTATGGGCTAACTCATACAGCCCACCTCCTCGCTCTAACCCAAGTGCCTCCCAGATGGATCCAGGGCACTGAATACAGCAGCTGCTCTCTGCACAAGCAGTTCTTACTCATTCATCTGAACCTCTGAGCGGCAGTGTGGCTGGACCAAGGCAAAGAGCCAAGCTTCCCGCTTCTGCTGCATCCAGGAAGGAGGAAGAGACATTATTTTCTGCTGCTAGAGAGGGCTGCCAGCAGTAACTACCGCCCTCCCCCGTCCCAGGGTCATTATATGCAGCAATAGCAAGCCTCACCATGGTGAAAGCCAAGTATACAGAGAAGCCCAGGTCTTTTCGCCATTCTTCAGCAGCTTGCCACTACAGACAAGAGTCAACTTTGTTCACATACAAAACCACACTGGGCTCAGCTTTCATTTAACTGTCTCACAGCTTTACCTAACCTCCTGTGCAGCTCCAGTTATGTACAAAGCCCTCAAGACCCACCAGCAATTATTAAATATCCTAATTACTGTTCTAATTAGCCTCCTTTAGCTATAATCATATGAATAAATCATTTCCACATGTAAGCAAGTCACAGGCCTGCCTTCCCCTTACTATTCCTCAACTTACAATCAAGCTCCTATTGATACTTGCATTCTTATATGACTAATTATGTGTACTTATAGCTGAACATTGTAATCCATATATTTGTCTATATTTGCAGAGATCATCATGCATTTTATAGCTATTGTGTGGTTTAGGGACTGACACACAAGTTTCTGTTCTTTCAGGTATCCTTGTTAATATATGTATTGCAGTAATTGGTGTCTATACATTTTTCTATGTATCCTCCCATTTTTTGTCAACAGGATTTTTTCATTCTTATAACTGCATTAGCATTTTAGCTTGCTGACAGAGGAAGTCTGTATTAGCTGTAACACAGAAACTGATGTCTGCAATTTTACTAATTATTTTAGTCATTGTAAGACCATCAGAAGCTCCACAGAAGCTGCGCAACACCAAATAAACACAACAGCATATCCCTCAACAGTAAACTCTTGAGGACAGAAACTGTCTTTTTTTTTTTTTTTTTTTTATATATATATGTATTATTGCAATATTGCACTCGGTTGTAACAAACTCATAAATGCAGCCACTGATCGAAACATACATGTTTTCACATCAGCTGTTTCCACAGATCTATGCACGCA
>KL289344.1:1526-30851 GCA_000699545.1 Podiceps cristatus | reverse complement strand
CCATCCATTACACAACACCACGCAAGCGGCAGAGAAGATCTGGATCAACCCTCCCCCAGCTGTCTTTGCTCCCATTCCTTCTAGATGCAAAATATTTTTAATTGGCATTGCAGGCAAGCCAAGAATAAAAGCAGCTAAGCTGTTCATCCCCTACCTGAGCAAGGATCTCTCATCCCCAGCTGGTGAGAGGATGGAGACAGGGAACCCAGCTGCTCTCCTTTCCTTGCACTATCAATTATTCACGTAGGTTGCAGTGTCCTCCCTCCCTCTCCCCCTCTCCCTCCCCCTTCCCCCCCCTTTCTCTTCCGCTGCCCCCACCTGCAGATGAATGGAGAGTGAGCAGGTCGGTGCTGTCATACTTGAAACCAGAGATCATTGCCGATTGAACAGCTAGCCTGTGGAGCAGCTGGGCTCTTAAACAGAGCCTGGTCCTAGGGGAAGGGGCCAGACCGGCAGCTCCAGGGGGGGAGCATGGGCAGCTCTGTACACCCACATCCTGCTCCCTGCATTTCCAATCCCAGACCTGCAGGGATGATCTCTAAAAAATGAGCGGTTTGGTTTTGTGGGGTTTGTTTGTTTGTTTTTCCACAGAAAAGCACATTTTTTTTAGTCCTCTCAAGTATAATGACCGTTATTTGGTGACAGTGAACTGGGTCATGTGGATTCATGTGTATAAATCAGAGTAGGAAGGGAAAGTAGCAGACTAGTAAAATGTGTTAAATGCTTACTTAGTACTGACTCGGTCCCATAGCAAAGGCACTGAAAGAGGATAATTTGAGGGGACGGGATGACATAGTACTTTCTGCAAATGCTTTTTGGACTGACCCGTGGATGGGAATGATTGTTCAGTTGCAATTTTTGTAGATAATCAAAGAATATCCTATGTGATATTAGTCTTAGGCAATGGTAAAATGAGTTCTGGCAGACCTAGGTGAAGGTATTTAAAGCATTTTGCCTTTGTAGGGGGCTACTACCTACAATTGGGTAAGTGCTTTAGATCTACCTCAGAGCAAAATTAGGTTTAATTCCCAGGCGAAATTAACCACTCCTTTTTGCACTGGAGTAAGTCAGCCTGACTCATTCTGGTCCCATCTGTCTGTTGGGGGGCCCTCTTACTAGGTCATCTCAACCATCACAGTATTTTTTTCTGTTCATTCTTCTCATGGCCATAGCCATGGCAGAGGCACCAAAGAGACAAGCAAACAAACAAACAAACAAACAAAGCATACTAGGGTGCTCAAACAGTACGTAATCATTGGCTTTTCTGCCCTATTTAACTTTTCCTATATTTTGGAAAAAAAAAATCTGCAGGAATTTTACCAGAAGTAATAAAGAGTTTCCTGAAATTACATTAAAAATAAGGTGTCTAATAAAAATAGTTGGTAATGAAACCTCAGTTGTAAGACTCCTGAAAACTGGCATCTCTTTTTAAGAGGGCACTGTGATTGTTTGTATCTACAATTGGTTTTAATTATGTTCTTGTTTTCAGAACTTCATGGGACAAGCTTTGTCAAGCTTTTCTCCACAATTATGCAGGCTGGTAATGTGTTATTTTAAATAAACAAAAAGTCAGCACCTTTTTGTTTTCACATGAGCATGGAAACCAACAAGTTCTATAGATGGAACAAAAATGAATTTCCCATGGATTTGTTTTGTGTAGTTGTTCCAGGTCCAAGAACGCTGTCTGAATCTGCTGGAGCACTTACAAGACCCTTCTCATATGCTGAATCTTTGATGAGGTTCACTTTGCAACCTTTCCGTCTTTTGGGACATTTACAGGAACTTTTTTTTTCTTGGTTTACCATTTTAATTAAGTTTATAGGAAACTTTTCTCTGAGATAAGAGAGCAAATTCTCTTTGAGATAATTATCAAAGATATATCAAAGAGATAAGTATCAAGTTATCAAAATATAATTTTGAGAAAATTAGCAAAGGTACAAGCTATCTTTGAGGCCTCAACCCCCTTATTTTGGTAGAAGGTAACTATTCCAAAGGTTACTAAGGGATAATGGTGTACAGACATACCCACACAGACTGTCTAAAATGTGTTTTGTTTCCAGAAAAATAGGCTAAGAACAAAGTATGATAAAACTCAATAAAAGGAAAAAAACTGGCATTGTAACTATAAGAAAAGCAGTTGTGTTTGGCTTTTCAGTAAGCAGCAGATACCGATACCTGTATATCTACCTACAGATAGAGAAGCATAAATTTATGCATTTTATTCTGAATATTAGACTCATACTGGACTTACTGTGCAACTATTCTGGTATCTTACAATTTTAAATTAGTATTATTCATAACCTGATTAATAAAATTATAACATCTTGCCATTTCTACAAGCCTTTAAGTCACCCTTAGGTTATACACTGACTGGGTCTTCACATTTGTCTATAAAGAATCTAGAAGACATTGTATCCATATAAGTACTAACACTTCACATTTCGTTGGCACCTTTATTTGGAAATCCTGCAGTACATTATTGATATTGATTCCCATTATTACCGGTATTCCACATACGGATAAACTGGCACAGAGAGACTAACCTTCACTGTCACCCGGGGCCAGGAAAAGCAAACAGAGCTCAGAGTCAGTCAGTACAGTTGCATAAACAGCTTGAGACACCTGTGTACCACACTGACATCAGGACAGTCCTGCCAGCTGGTCCGACTGACATCCTGAATGGTAGTGCTGGTGCAATGAAGGGACTGGAATAAGTGAACCGGGATAGAAATGGGATATGGCAGGACTCCCTTTTTTGCAAGCAACACTATTTTAAACTGGCCCATGAAACTGCATCATCAATGTCCTGTAGGAGCCGCTAGAAAACAACTCAGTTTATTTTCAAGCTTTGAGCAAAGTTGCCTGCTAGCAGAACTTAATTATATGAAAAATATTTATTAATTTATCTGACTGTCAGCACTGTATGAAATGGGGGAGATTTTGGTAGTATAACTCCAGATGTCTGTCAACAGGGAAAATTCGTATGGACAGAAATTATGGAATTGTTAATTTCAGAGGTGACAGGAATGGCGACGATTCAGAAAAGAGGAAGCAGTTCCTCCACAGAAGTGAATTCTAGGTTCTCATGTATGTGCACAGCAGAAGGACAAGAGGTAATATTCAGGTGGCATCATGGAAAATTTCAGCTATACATAAGGAAAAATTGGTTCTTCCTATAAAGCTGGTTCAGTACTGGGAATAAATGCCAAGAGAGGCTGATTAATCTCCATTCTTGGAGATCTTCAGAAGATGTATGGACAAGGCCCTGAGCAACCTGTTCTAGCTTTGAAGTTGTCCATTTTGTGCAGGGTAGTTGACTTAAATGAAACCTTTCTATCCTAATTTATTCAATGATTTTACTCACTGCATGTTAGAATAGCAGTGGCATGAAAAGCCAACATAAAGCTCAAAGTTCATTGTTTCAATATGAAATATAAGAGCTTCAAGTTCCGCAGCCTATCAGATCATCACTAAGTTGAAATTCTTCACACCAGTTTCCATTCAGAGGTCATCAAATTTTCTAATCATTCAGCAGGTAAAATTTTTCTTGGCATATGTGAGAGCACTCTGAAAATCAGAGAAAGTTTATAGCATCCAGCAAGTCTTGCCCTGGAAGTGTATCGTGGGCGCTCAGCAAGAGTATAACACAGGTGGATGGAAAACATGAGATGTGAGGATAGCTCTAGCAGAGGGAGGCACTCTAATAAGCCCATTATATGTATTATCTATATAATAATCATGCCTAAGGGAAAGGACTTAGTTCCTGGGCTTTACTGCACAATTAACTTCATAATTGGCTTTAACTAATAATTTTATCAAAGAAAAACTTTCTTTATACTCTCAGTCAGCCCAGTCCCTCAAAGGCTTCCAATATATGGATATACAAAGCCAGTTCATGTCTGTGAATTACATGTGAAATTAAGGCAAAGAAGTGAAAGGATTGACAGGGTCATGTTAAAATGGATGGACAGACTGTTTTTGACAGCAGAGAGGCAAGTCATTAGAGTAAGGAAAGGCTGAAGAGTACACAGGAGAAGATACAGGCCTTGCCTGGGTTGGGTCAACAAGTTTTAACAGTTTGCAGCAATGAAATGGCATTCAAATGAGGGGAATAACAGCAGTATAATCCAAAAAGAAGGACAGGGCGCAGATGCAAAGTTTTTGTGCTATGTATGTACCCACAACTTTCCAAACTGGCACCAGGGCTGCTAGAAAGATACACAAGGATGGGGAGGGAGGGAGGTCAGACCTGGAGGGATGCAGTGCAGGTGAGGACAACAGGAGGAGTGCCTGGATGGAAAGACAATTGGACAAGTAAATTTCTTTTGCAGAATTAGGGATAAAGCTGCTCTCGATTTCTCTGAACCAGCTGGGATTGCACCCAAAAACTTCTCCTGTCGGCCTGAAGGCCTGAAGGGAGCAGAAGTGGTTAAAGCAGCCCTTGCCAGGCCACCTCCGGCTGGGGAATCACTGGTGGCAGGGCACCATCAGCCCAGAGCCCCTTCCTCTGGCAGGAGCCCTCTCCTTTTTGGCGGGTTCCCGGTAAACGGGAAAGATGCCGAGGCCCCTTTAAGAGCGGGAGCTGGGGCTTATTAGCGTGGATGGCACGATCCACTGCGGCGCGGGCGGGAGCAGGGAGAGTCGAGCATCGCCAACTGCCGACCCCGAAAAATGTTAGGGAAACCCAATAGCATTTACACCCTGGGGTACGAAAGTTCACTTTGAAATGCAGGGGGCGGGGCGGGGTGTGGAGTTTGTGCTGCTAATTTCTTAGGCTTCATCAACACCTGAAATGTTATGAAAGTACGTATTTCAGTGAAATGTTTCTATTCTTTCTTTTTCTTTTTTTTTTTTTTCTTCATTGAAGGAGGCTGCAAGATAGCTCAGCAAGATCTCGCCCCTATTTGCAAGGCATAAAATCAGTCAGTCCCCATTCTAAAAAAAAATCCGTTCTCCATGAGAGCTGTGATGAGCCAAGGGATTTGCTTAAAGTCACAGCCAAAAGGTTTGTAGCAACTGGAAATTTAACTGAGATTACCTGAATCAGAGGTCAGTTTCTCACTTACAAGAATGGTCTCCTTGCTTCCCCTTTCCTTCCTCAATAGAAGAAAAGCATGAAATACAGTGTCTGCCTTTAATTATGAGAAGGGGAGGACATTGTTTCTTGAATCATGACAGTAAACAAACAATATTCAGACTGTTCACGATTACTGCCTCATCAAAAAGCACCTAACAATTATTCCACAATGACAGGCCACCAGGAAAGCAGCAAAGATGGTTTATGCAGAGAATTAGGAGAAAAAATAACGGATCATGTATTTATTAACCAATAAGGACAAGGAGGGTCTAGTAGTGTAAGTACGTACGACAGTAGAGAACAGCTGATACTTGCTTCGACAAATACTTAGCATATATAACATCTTAAAAAGAATCACTTCATATTATTAAGTAAAAAAAAAAAAAATGTCTCCCACTTAGGAACCATTCACTAACTTCAAATACCCAGAAAATCTATTAATGAAGAACATGGGGGACATTTTGCTTGTATGAATGGCTAAAAATATATCCTACTGGTTTTGTACAGTGTATATCACAATAGGACACGATTGGCATGTGTGGGCTGTACAGTATAGGTACACATATATGTATAAAATATATATGCTGTCTATCAGCCATGCAGTAAAAACTGAATCTATGGCTTCAACTTTACTCATCACAGAGAAGTTCTCCCTAAACTTTTTGGAGTACTGTCAGACAACATATCTCACAAAATAGTGTTTCCATATCAAAATTAAATGACAGCAACTAAAATGATTCTGAGGACCAGTTTGTTAAACATCTCACTGGCCTGGATAGCACTGAGAGGACAAACAAACAACTGAGCACCACTGGAAAATCAGCCTCCATAGAGTACTATGGATAGTAAGTATCCAGTAGAATTCCTAGACTGCAGGGAGTTGAACTGCTCCAACACAAAAATCCTAGTAGATTCCTAGCAGTTAAATTGGCAATGGAATAAAAAGCATCCAGCTATTCCTAGACAGCAAGTGACCACTTGGCTGGAATAGGAAACATCCAGCAATTTCTAAACTGCTGTAAATTGTAGACCTGAAATAAAGAATGCCAGCAATGCTTCAGTGACACAGAAAACTGAGAACAGGGAAAATCCAGGAATCTTCTAACAGCAAGTAGAGCTGCACAAACTAAAATATAATGAAAGGAGGGCAAGATGTTTACTTCCTTCTCAAAGAACATTAAGAGTTGACAAATATACTGTTATAACTGATGTAAATATATTTGTGGAATGAAAGGTAGAACTATGATCAATAGTGGGACTCTACCAAACTGAGGAAAGTTAGATTTGTTAGGCAGTAAATATTCATACTGTCTTAGTGCTCAAACCCCAGCTGGCTTGGTGTGAATGTTACAGAGAGAACTCAGAAGGGTCAACAGCTAAACCAGAGACTTTAGGAACAGCAACAAAACCCAATTACTCTCTCATCCTGAAGAGTTTTGCATAGATGTGTCAAACGTGGGGAATCAGCTAACCCCAGCCTCTTTATTTATAATATCAATATTTCATCTATCACCCCAAAACAGTGATTTTTTTCCCCCTTGACTCATCCAAAAGCATATATCCAGAGTTGATTTGGAGAATATCAGGTTTTATTTTTCATCTTTTTCTGTATGTTCTTCAAGCTGTTCCACTTCAGTTGTCGTTTATTGACCTACCACGAAAACCTCTTCCCGTGGCACTTTCTAGCCAAAACTTCTCCATTTAGAGAGCCACAATTCACAAGAAGCCTTGCCTTTGTTTTGTTTGGAAACAAGTTTATAGTCAGATTCTACACTTATTGTTTGCCCTACTGGTTTCAACACAACCTGTAAGAACAACATTCAGCCTGCAAATTAACAAAATATAAATTAGAAGCATAAAAAAATAATCTCTGAAAGGATCTCTAGAAGTGTTTTAATGACTCATATTTTGGTCTTAATTACATTAAATAATAGTTTGCATGGAAATGAACATATTTCTGTCTCTTCAGTCCCATGATGAAGTGTGTTGATCTGGTAGAAACTCATGTTGCCAGTTTCATATATTTGAGGTTTGGAATTTTAGAAATTACGAGACAGGCTTAACAAAGTTCACCGTAGCTGGGCTGCCATGCAAGGACACTTCAGGGTAGGGTTGCAAGAGGAAAGTAGCAAGCAGATGCAAGAGATGCAGTATAAGCAAACACTTATCAGGGACTTTGCATAAATAAAGATCAGTGCATAATTTGCCTTTACAGTGCTCATAGGTAATTGAACAAATCACCTAAAGGCTACAATTCTTTTTCACCTCCACACATTCCTCATTCTGCCCTATTCCCTACTTTGCAAATGTCATTTCAAGAACAGCAGGTGAACATGATATTGCCAAGGAAGCAGAGGAGTCAACTCTCAACGTGAAGGCCCTTTATCTTCTCTTCATACACCCTGATAGCAGTGGCTGAAGTAAAAATTTAAAAAGTCTTGATGATGGTCAAAGCTGTTGCTGAGTAGTTTGATGAGCAGGAGAATCGGGGTAAAAGTAGCACCACCATATATCATAGACTTGGAAACTTCATCAATATCAATGGAGACTTGGAGGCTTTGTCAGTATCAATGGATCTACAACGAGGTATAAACTGGAAACTTGTGAGAAATCTAGGTGTCACACACTGCCACACTTTCAAGTGTGAGAAGTAAAGGGTCATAAAATGATGATTCTGACAAGAGACTATTATCCCTTTTTTTAATCAAGATAGACAAAATTTGGAGGAAGCAGGGAGGCAGTAGACAAGAATATACACCTCATCCATAGTTGAAATATATTCAAAGAAATCTCTTCATCCAAAACTACCATCTCCCATGCACCAAGTGTCAATAAGAGCTTTTCAAATAGTTAATACTGTCCCCTTGAATCACTCTGACATCTTTCATCTGCAAGGGATTTCATAGAACAGTCTTATGAATCCAAGGCTGTCAGTAGCCAGTAGCCTTCTCAAGAAACAGTGGCACCACCATATGGATCATCTTTGACATAAAATATGGCTTCAGTCCAACACAGATGTCCATGAACTATGACCACTCTAGCCTGAAATTCTCCCTTCGAGGGCAATCTAATATTCACAGAAAGACACATTGCAAGCAGTCATCACTTTTCTCATGAATACAGACGTGACGTGAAACAAGCAGACTTGCACAGTTATCACCACTAATAAATTCTGTCAAAGCCATCAGTTCAACCTGATATACACTCAATTCCACATATTGAGTGTCCTGGGGTTTTGTTGCCTACAGTGAACAAGAAAGCTATCTGTCAGCAACAGAAGCCTTGATAAAACAATTTCCCCTTTGCAAACAATAGGAGTTGCAGTATCACTACTGCTGCTGCCTCAGGAGAGAGCAAAAGCATTGTATTGCTTTCACAGCACTGATTTACAAATAGCAGCCTGGTCTGGCAGTGATGTGGCATGGTGCTCTTTATGGGACTGTCACTGCAGCCTGATGGCTGACCTTGGAAACAGGCATTCACCCACAGGAAAAACCATCCAAAACATCTTCACAATGCCATGCTAGAATGTGTCAGGATAACAATTCAGATGCCATACAAACTGCACTACAAGGTGTGATCATGGCATATACCAGAAATGCATTATGATGTGCTCTTGCAAATTTGGCAGTGCCATTAGAAATGCAAATCCATGTCAGAACTGGATAAAACCTGTACGTATCACTAAACTGACAGCTCGCACATTGAGGAACCATGCCAAGATAAAAGCTACATTCTTTTCAGCTCATGTGTCTATTTGCTTTCATAAAGTAACAAAGAAAATGCTCTTTCACTGACTCCTGTGAACGCCTATTTGCACGGATGTAACTGAAATGTAACACCCATTTTTCCTGAGGCAAAAAAAGGAACCACATCGAGCTTCCTCTCTCTGGGGTATGCTGCCCTTATGGCACATGGCTGGAGCAAAACGCAGTGAAAACTAGCATTAACACTAGCACTGAAACTAATAGTGTTGCCTTTGAATGATGAACATCTAATAAAGCAAAAAAAGGATCACTCTTATAGATCTAGTTTTCAAGCAAAAACTGCCCTTATTAAAATAGATTGTACTGATCTTTTTCTTTCTTACTTCTTTTCTTAACAAGTTCTCTCTCTCTGACTTTCCATACTTGAATTATTGTTTTGTGGCTTTGTCACATTTGCTTTAGACTGTGAGCACCTCAGGCTGGGAACCAGCACCAAGGAGCATGTGGGTTTCTGTTCTGCATTTGCTAGAAAGCACAACACTCAGAGTGACCAGTACCAATAACATCAGTGTACTCTTTTTCTCCAAAGCACAGCTCATCAATAAAATAGTTAAGTGATCTCTTCATCTGGCAACATCTCCCCCATTCTCCCACCCCACTATTTACTGAAAGAATTTGAAGAAAGTCCAACCTTACACAATAGGAATGTAAGGGCGCCTCAAGGAGAGACACTTCGGGTCCCACCAGTGACAGCTAACAATGGCACATTACTGCTCCGGAGGCTATCCTGCTCAGGAGGCTACATTCCGTGACAGTAATTTCAACCTCTTTCTCCTCCTCTCATGCCTATTACTTTTCAGTCCACAGTTATCTAGTATTACAGTGAGTTGCATGGTCACTGGATTCCAACCCAAGGAGTCTATATTTTAATGTTGGGTGTTAATTACCAAATATTTCAGGTGTGATTCTCTAGCTGTTGAAAGGAAAAAGGAATCCCCTATTCTTCAACCCAGCATTAGGCCCGACGTCCTTTCTCCTCTCTTGTGGCCATACTGGTACTTCCTGCATGTTTTCATGACTTGGTTTACTAACCCAACAGAAAATAACACATTTTTCCTTTTACTTTGTTAGTTTTATGCCCTGTTAGCAATTCAGAACATGTCAGGGAGGGCTCCAGTGTATAACAGGTTTGGCAACATAAGCAGCAAGAATATGTGGCTTGGACAAGGGAGGAAGATAGGGAACAGGAACTCTATAGCAATTACATGTTAACTATTCTCACTGCATCTCATGCCCTTTGGCTGAAAACTTTCCCAGTTTGGAATAGTGAAGTGATGTCTGGAGAAAAAGAATGCAAACACTGTTCTATAGCAAAGCAGCTCAGAATATACAAGTCTTATTTTCTCTTATTTCCAGAGACACCTGGTACAGTCTAGAATGACAGCAAATGATCTTCCTGTGTCCTTTTTACTATTCTGAACTGATTCCTTAATTTCATCTTGAAACTATTTCTTTCTGCTCACTTGCTCTTTCTATGCTAGGTACTCCACTTGATTCTTTCACCATATTCTAGCACTAAGATCTTAACTGCCCTCCTTCTTCTTCACCTTTAGTCACAGTCAAGTTCTCTCTTCCTCTATCTCATCCACATTAGGAGCTCTAAATTAGCACAAAAGGAGAAGTCACTGTAGTATTCCATTTAGCAGCATTAGAGTCACCAGGGTGAGTTCATTCAAAAGGGTACATGCTGCCAATTTACATTCTATATAGAGTAACGTCTGATTTTTCATCAGTAGAAGTAGTGCAATGTACAGAGATTCAACACAAGTACAGAAAGTCCTCCAACAAAAAGTAAGTAATGCAGACCAGATTGGGCTCTGTCATTAAACTAAACCTGCAGAAAGTTTTACCAATGCTAATGAAACCTCAGTTTTAAAGCTACTGTCCTACGGAGAACTTTTAGAATAAAAAGATGAGGAAGTTTCTAGCCTTCCCTTTTTTTTTTTTTTTTTTCTTTTTCAGAGAAAAAGCTAAACATGTGACATAAGTGAATTTAAAAGGCTGTAAGAGGAGATAAAAAACCTCATATATCATAGTCTTGGTAAACACTTGTTACTTCTCTGTCCTTTCATGGCAGAAAAGGAGGCATTGCTTTGTTAATTTCAAATACTTAGGAACTTTAGTTGTGCAGGCAGCCCTGGAAACGCTTCTCACTCTAAATGTGAATCCTGATTTTCAGAAAAAATAAATCCATTAGATCCACACAACATAAAAAGTGTCTCTGACTCAGTCTCTGTAGATTTATGCTTTTCATAGAATCATAGTATCATAGAATCACAAAATCATAAATGTTTGAAGGGACCTTTAAGATTATCAAGTCCAACCATCAGTCCAACACTGCTACCATGCCTACTAGACCATGTCTCGAAAGTGCCATGTCTATATGTTTTTTGAACACTTCCAGGGATGGTGACTCTATCACTTCCCTGGGCAGCCTGTTCCAGTGCTTGACCACGCTTCCAGTAAAGAATTATTTCATAATAGCCAATCTAAACCTCCCCTGTCTCAACTTGATGCCATTTCCTCTTGTCCTATTATTAGTTACTTGGGAGAAGAGACCAGCACCTACCTTGCTACAACCTCCCTTCAGGTAGTTGTAGAGAGCGATAAGGTCCCTCAGCCTCCCCTTCTCTAGACTAAACAACCCCAGTTCCTTCAGCTTCTCCTCCCAGGACTTGTTCTCCAGACACTTCACCAGCTTCATTGCCCTTCTCTGGACACGCTCCAGCACCTCAATGTCTTTCTTGTACTGTGGTGCCCAAAACTGAACACAGCACTCAAGTGGCCTCACCAGTGCCACATACAGGGGGACGATCACTTCCATACTCCTCGTGGCCACACTATTTCTGATAAAAGCCAGGATGCCATTAGCCTTCTGGGCCCCCTGGGCACACTGCTGGCTCATATTCAGCTGGCTGTTGACCAGCACCCCCAGGTTCTTTTCCACCAGGCCACTTTCCAGCCACTCCTCCCCAAGCCTGTAGTGTTGCATGGGGTTGTTGTGACCTGAATGCAGGACCTGGCACTTGGCCTTATTGAACATCATACAATTGACCTCAGCCCATCAATCCAACCTGTCCAGGTCCCTCTGCAGAGCCTTCCTACCCTCAAGCACATTGACAGTCCCGCCCACCTTGGTGTCATCTGCAAACTTACTGAGGGTGCACTCAATCCCCTCATCCAGGTCACTGATAAAGATATTAAACAAGACTGGACCTAAAACTGAGCCCTGGGGGACACCGCTTGTGACCAGCCACCAACTGGATTTAACTCTGTTCAGCACAACTCTCTGGGCTTAGCCATCCAGTCATTTTTTTACCCAGCACAGAGTACACCCGTCCAAGCCATGAGCTGCCAGCTTCTCTAGGAGAATGCTGTGGGAAACAGTATCAAAGGCTTTACTAAAGTCCAGGTACATAACATCCACAGCATCTACTAGGCGGATCACGTGGTCATAGAAGGAGATCAGGCTGGTCAAGCAGGACCTGCCTTCCATGAACCTATGTTGGCTGTCATGCACACACCTGGTGAGTGCACTCAAGATGAACAGCTCCATAATCTTCCCCAGCACTGAGGCCAGGCTGACTGGCCTGTAGTTCCCTGGATCATCCTTCCAGCCCTTCTTGTAGGTGGGCAACACACTGGTAAGCCTCCAGTCATCTGAGACCTCCCCTGTTAACCAGGAGTGCTGATAAATGATAGAGAGTGGCCTGGCAAGCTCCTGTGCCAGCTCCCTCAGTACTCTCGAGTGGATCCCATCCAGCCTCATAGACTTGTGAGTGCCCAGGTGACATAGCAGGTTGTTAACTGCTTCCTCCTGGATTATGGGGGGTTTATTCTGCTCTCCATCCCTGTCTTCCACCTCAGGGGGCTGAATATCATGGGAATAACCGGTCCAATTATTAAAGACTTAGACAAAGAGGGCATTAAGTACCTCAGCCTTTTCCTAATCCTTGGTGGCCATGTTCTCCTCTGCATCCAATAAAGGATAGAGATTCTCCTTGACTCTCTTTCTGTTGTTTATGTATCTGTAAAAGCATTTTTTGTTATCCCTTACAACACCGACCAGACTGAGTTCTAGCTGGGCTTTTGCCTTTCTAATCTTCTCTAGGCGTGACCTAACAAGGTCCCTGTACTCTTCATGAGTTGCTTGCCCCTTCTTCTGAAAGTAGTAAGCTCTCCTTTCTTACCTGAGTTGTAGCAGAAGATCCCTGTTCATCCAGGCCAGTCATCTTCCTCACTGGTTTGTCTTGTGGCACATGGGGACAGCCTGCTCCTGTTCCTTTAAGACTTCCTTCTTGAAGAATGTCCAGCCTTCCTGGACCCCTTTGCTCTTCAGGACTGTCTCCCAAGGGACTCTCTCAACCAGTGTCCTGCACAAGCCCGTGTCTGCCCTCTGGAAGTCCATGGTAGTGGTTTTACTGACCCCCTTCCTTACTTCACCAAGAATGGAGAACTTTACTGTTTCATGGTCACTAAGCCCAAAACGCCCTCCAACCGCCACATCTTCTACCAGTCCTTCTCTGTCAACAGCAGCTCAAGCAAGGTGCCTCCCCTGGTAGGCTCACTTACCAGCTGGAAGTAGGCAGTTACCAGCAGGAAGTTATCTTTCAAACACTCCAGGAACCTCCCAGACTGTTTCCTCTCTGCTGTGTTGTATTTCCAGCAGATGTCTATTAAGTTGAGGTCTCCCATGAGAACAAGTGCTAGCTATTGTGAGACTTCTGCCAGCTGGTTGTACAATGCCTCATCAACCTCCTCATCCTGGTTGGGTGGTCTATAACAGACTCCCAGCAGGAAAGCTTCCTTGTTGGCCTCCCCCCTCATCCTTACCCATAAGCACTTGACCTTGTCATCATGATCGTGACATATCCCTGAGACAGTTGAGGAACAAGTAGAAGGTCTCCTTGCGATATCAGTCATTCTGTGACCACATCTCAACCCTGATCCACAGAGAAAAGCCACTGCAGGTAGAAGACAGCCATGCCAAGAAAACACGGTACAGTGACTACACATATAACTTTCAATCATTGTCCTGTAAGAACAGGAATAAGCTTGAAGACAAAAAAAGATTGCCAGCTCCCAAGAAATGTATGAACATTCAGCTATGGCAGGTCAGGCACAACTGGATTTCTCAAAGTTACATGCATTTTTTGAACATCTGAGCATAGGCATAACTTCCTTGGGATTTTGCCTTCTCTTGCTCAAGACATTATACTGACCAGAAATGTAACAACCATAGGACACGGCTGCCCCATGACTTCTGTAGATACAATGAAATCATGCTCCTGAACAGAAAAATCAAAGTCATATTTCACAAAGTTGACAAAGCAGAACCTGGGAGACAAAAGGAGATGGGAGACAAAAGGAGATGCAGACAAACCAGGAAGAGGTTGTTCAGTAGCACTTTGTCTTCAGTACTTGCTCAGGCTCTCAGAAATTCCTGCAGGACAAGGTTATAGGGAAGAATAGGCTTACTGATTACAGAGAGATTAATTGTGCCATGGTATGTACGTCACAAGCCCTTGGGAATAAAGCAAGCTTCTCTGCATACTAGCTGATAAGCAAGCTTACTGTAGGTACTAAGTTAATTAGTAGCAGTCTGGGCAGGAGGTAGAGTAGATAGTGAGATGAAACAAGGGAAAGGTGAAATGCTTCCTAGAGACTGAATGCAGAACAAAGATCAACAATGAGATACTGGAAGAATGAAAGAATAATAAAAAGGAAATCTGTGGTCTTAACTAAAGAAATTCACTGTTAAATCTGCTGTTAAAAAGTCTGGTTCCCATAGCATGCTAGAACAACAGAGAACAGAAAACTTTCTATAAAAAACATCTCTACTGCACATGAAAGGGTGGTTCAGGACAGCAATATGTGTTGTATAAAAGTATAAATGTCCTTGCCCTGACTTGTACTTCTTGTTTCACAAACACTGCACAGTGATACCTCTCAGGCATTTCCCAAGCCCCTCCATGTTTTCTGAATCCTGTCATTACCAAAACTTCTTGATGCAGCTATGTGACCAATTTTTCTTTGTTATGGATCCCCACACACTGTAACCAAACTGAACCAGACTATGGAAAGAATCAAAATGGGAGACAGATAAAAATTTCAGAAATCCTTCAGAAATGCCAAAGGGCCTCACATAAAAGCACTGTGTTGCTAGAAATCATATTGCAAAGGTTAGTTCATAGAAGTTCATCCTGTTTTGTATCCTTAGATCCACAAAGCAGTCAGTATCACATTCATAAACATGTTCAACTAATGCATTCACAGCTGCATGGCAAAGGATCATTCTTGTAAATGTACAAAAATCAGTCCTAAAGATTCAGCCCAGTCATCCATGCAACTCCATAAGTAAAATATACAGGAGTTACTGAACTCTGAACTTCAACTGGAATAAACTGAATACAAGCAACATAACGCAGCAGAGATACCTACATTTTTTAGCCTTTTTCATCCTAATATTTCATAACTATGTCTATAAATATTTTTAAATGGTGCACCAATCAAAACTACTATACAAATTTTCAGCAAAATCTGTATTTTTCTATCTATCCACAAATCACATACAACCTTTCCAATCACAGAGGTAATTTTCCACCAAATAATGAAGATTTTTTTCACCTTTCTGACTTTCTCCTAAAGCAACAAGTTCTAGCTCCAAAGCAGTTTTTATGTGCCTACTCCTCGCAAGAGAATATGCAGACCAGCAAAGTGCTTCAGATCTCTATACATAGCTTACAGAAGGATAAGTATCTTCTGCAAGTACTTAAAAAGAGGGATTCAAAAATAGTAAGTGTACATACAAGAGCTGGGATTTGCCTGAAGTCATCAGGCTGGCATGGAAATCCCTGATGCAATTAATAGGATTTGCTGAAGACAAGATGGGCCTTAGATTCAACACCTTTCTGCAGGGCTTACTCAGTCAAGGAAGGAAGAACTTCCTTCTGCTCCAATGGTTTGGGCTGAGCCGATCAAATGGCACCCACTGCAGCCCTGGAAATTATTCCTGGTCTCCCTCATTTCCCCTCCACCACTCTAGCTATGCATTCCCATTGCTTTCCTTGAATGGGAATCTAGTGGTTAGATGATTCTTTAGTTACTAGGCTCAGCTCACTAAGTTCACTCTGGAAAATGTAAATACAAGCAAGAGATCTGCTGACCACTAGAATCACTGCAAGGAGGACAGGAGGAGATAGAGAAGAAGCAGGAAGGAGAAAGGACTACCATATTCCTCAGCAATTATCTATTAAGTTTGTTCAGTTGCCATGTCAAACCACAGTTTCACTTGCTACTGCAAAAAGTAGAACCATTTTCTTTCAAAGAAAAGTTGTGTGAGAGTTAGATATATATAATATATACTCTTATAGTAGTGATGCTCTTTTTATTACAATAGCTTAGTAAACAGAACTCTTAGCCAAGGTCTGTAGTATATTTCAATTTCCTCCTCAACCCAGTAGGATATAAATCTTTTATCTCTAAGGAACAGTTCTAACAATCACTAGCTACCCCAGTTAGAAGGAAGTTGCTGTTAGTACTGAGGCATCCAGATTCCACCACAAGTCAGTCATACTTTCTGTGCAGAAAGGCTGTGAAAAGTGTTTTGTCCAAATCTTCCTTAGCAGTTAAGGTGTTCTCAACACTGGGCAACCCCAAAATGGAAAGAGCTGTAAGAAAAAATCAGTTTTCCCATTTAAATGATAGTCTTGAAAAATGACATGCCACACACCAGAAGCCTGATTTCCTCCCCTTTACATGGATGTTAAATCTGCCATCTTCAAAGGAATTCTCTTGACAGCAAAGAATGGATAACAGTCAGAGCTGAGGGTTATTTATTTGTCAGCAGCCAAAAAAGCAATTATAAGGGAAAAATATTCAAAACAAAGGAATAGTGACAAGTCTAGGCTGAAACGGGAGATCATCTGGTCCGACCTACTGAAAGCAGGGCCAGACTCAGCTGCATCTCAAGTATTTCCGTCTAAAATGATTCGTCTACTTCTCTAGGCAAGTAATTACAATGTTTTGCTGTTTTCACATTGAAGACTTATTTTTTCTCATATCCAGAGGCACTTACCCTGCGTCGTATTGCCTCTTGTCATGCTACCATGTACTCTCATGAAGAATACCTCCCTTCTCTCTGTAACTACCTACTAGGCATTGGAAAACTGTAAGTAGACACTCACTACCCGCCCAAACCTTCTCTTCTCTAGGCTGTACAAACTCAGCTAAAGTTGTCAAAGTTCTCCAACCCTCAAATCATCTTGGTGGCAATTCACCAGACCACATGCACAAACCACATTCTCTCTTGAACTGGGGGGACCAAAACTATACACAGTATTCCAGGTGTGTCTTAACAAGTGCTGAGTAGAGTAGAATAATCACACCCCTTGATCTGTTGACTACAGTCTTACTGATGCTGCCCAGGACACAGTTTTCCTTCATTGCTTCAAGGGCACACTGCTGATTCCTGTTGAGCTTACCATTCATCATGACCACCAGATCCATTTCAGCAGAGAGACTTGCTGCATCCCAGCCAGTCAGACCCCAGCCTGTACTGCTGCTTGGGATTATTCTGTCCATGCATGACTTCACATTTATCTTTGTTAAACCTCATGCAATTCTTGTTGGCCCAATCTGCCAACCTGAATACTATTAATAAACATGTAGCAGTAGGACATCTTCTTATTACAGATAAACATGAGCTGCAGCCAGCTCCTGGAGGTAATTCATTCTACAGTGTTTGAGAACTTCCAGTGATGTAAGCACTGATGAGTTATTCTATAGCAATTAAGAGAAATTTCAGGTTTGGTAGCCCTTGTCCTTAGGGGAGATTTCTACTTCCCAGACATCAACTGGGAATATCATACTGCTGAGACGAGCAGGTCTTGGAAATTCTTGAAGTTTGTAGGAGATAACTTCTTGTCACAGGTACTCAGTAAGCTTTACTAGGAAAGATGCCTTCCTAGACTTGTTATTTGTGAATAGAGAAGGACTTGTGGGGGATGTGATGGGAGGTGGCTGTCTTGGCCACAGTGACCATGAAATGGTTGAGTTTAAAATTTTTAGTGTAATAAAAAAAAGGACAGAAGAGTTGCTACCCTGGACTTCAGGACAGCAAACTTCAGGGAGCTATTTAGCAGACTACCCTAGAAATCTGCTTTTGAGGGCTCAAAAGTCCATGAGTGCTGGTCAGTCTTTAAGAACCACCTTTTAGAAACACAGAGGCAGGCAATTCTATTGTGTCGTAAGTCAAGCAAGCAGGGCAGAAGAACATCTTGGCTGAACAGGGAACTCCTCATGGAGCTCAAAAGAAAAAAGAAATTGTATGATCTGTGGAAGCAAAGTCAGGCTTTACAGGAAGATTAGAGAGCTGTGGTTTGTATACACAGGGAAAAGACACAAAAGGCCAAATTTAAATTAGAGCTGAAACTGGCCAGTGTTGTTTCAGATAACAAGAAGGACTTTCTTAAGTATGTTAATAGCAAGAGGAGGTCTAAAGAAAAGATTGGACTGATACTTGTTGAAGACGGCCATCTGACTAATAGGGATGAAGAAAAAGCAGAGACATTCAATGCATTTTTTACCTCAGTAATACTGATAGACCTTGGGCTGTCCAGTCCCCTGAGTTGGAAGACTATGAATGCGGAAACAGTGACTTTAAAATTGTGGACACTGAAACTGTAAGGGACCAGCTGTATCAGCTGAATGTTCACATGTTTATGGGGCCTGATGGGATTCATCTCAGAATACTGAAGGAGCTAGTGGATGTTATGGCAGGACCCATCTCAATCCAAACGTCTTGGGAGTTTAGGGAGGTCCCTGCTGACTAGAAGCTAGGCAATGTTATTCCAGTCTACAAAAAAGGCGTGAGAGAAAACTTGGGGAACTACAGACCTCTTAGTCTAACCTGAGTACCCAGAAAATTATGGAGAAAATACTACCAGGTGCTATTGAAAGGCATTTAAAGAATAATGCAATCATCAGGCACAGTCAGCATGGCTTCATAAAGGGAAAGACCTGTCTAGTTAATTTGATAACCTTCTATGATAAAGTCACCCATATGGTGGATGAAGGGGAAGGCAGTGGATGTAGTTTTTCCAGATTTTAGTAAGGTGATTGATACTGTCCCTCACAGCATACTCCTGGACAAGTTGTCCAACTGTGGGATGAGCAGGTTCACAGTGCGCTGGATGAACAGCAGAGCTCAAAGGGTTGTAGTGAATGGGGCTACATCTGGCTGGTGACCAGTCACCAGTGGTGTTCTTCAGGGCTCAATTCCAGGGCCAGTTCTGTTCAGTATTTTTATCAGTGATCTGGATGCAAGAGTCGAGTACACCATTAGCAAGTTTGCTGATGATACGAAACTGGGAGGTGCTGTTGACTCTCTTGAGGGACAAGAGGTGTTGCAGAAGGATCTAGATGGACTGGAACATTGGGCTATGATTAATTGGATGAAATCTAATAAGTCAAAATGCCAGATTCTGCACCTAGGATAAAGTAATGCCAGGCACAAGTATAAATTGGGAGAGAAGCAGCTGCAGAGCAGCCCTGCAGAAAGGGATCTGGGGGTGCTGGTCAACAGCAGGCTCAATATGAGTCAGCAGTGTGCCCTGGCAGCAAACCATGGTCTGGAGTGCATCAAATGCAGCATAACCAGCCGGTCAAAAGAGGTGAGTATCCCGCTGTATTCCACATTGATGCAGTTCTGGGCCCCACAATTTAAGAAGGATGTGAAGGTCCTTGAATGCATCCAGAGGAGGGCAACAAAGTTGGTGAAAGGGCTGGAAGAAGGCATGTCCTATGAGGAGCAGCTAAGGACACTGGGTCTGTCTAGTTTGGAGGAAAGAAGGCTGAGGGGCGACCTCATTGCTCTCTACAGCTTCCTCGGGAAGGGAAGTGGAGAGGGAGGTGCAGAGCTCTTCTCCCTTGTATCCAGTGAAAGGATGTGTGGGAATCGTTCAAAGCTGTGTCAGGGGAGGTTTAGACTGGACATTAGGAAGCATTTCTTTACTGAGAGGGTGGTCAAACACTGGAACAGGCTTCCTAAAGAGGTGGTCACTGCCCCATGCCTGTCAGTGTTGAAGACGCATTTGAACAATGCCCTTAATAACATGTTTTAACTTTTATCAGCCCTGAAATCATTAGGCAGCTGGACTAGATGATTGTTGTAGGTCCCTTCCAACTGAAATAATCTAGTCTAGTCTAGTGTATTTTCAGACACACACTAAAGGTTCAGATAACAGACTTCACAAAATAATTCAGTACTTGTTCTGTTGCTTATCAGTGCTCCTCATTCCCAGATACATCAGGGAGTAAAAAGGATTTTAACTCAGCCCTTTGTGAAATAGTAACCTATTGCCTCCTTTTTTCCTTTTGTTTGTAAAATCAAAGAGGGCATAACAACATCTGACAAACAGCACCCAATTAGGATAGAAAAATGTATAGATTTACATTTTACAGAACTCATAAATACATTTATGTGTGGGCCATGTGATGTGGGCTGGGCCGGCAGTCCTTCCTGCTTTGTGAGGCAGAGATCAAGATTCCTCTGCTACGCGTCCTGGGAGAACATAATTTTCAGGGCAAAGTTTCTCTCATTAAAGTTAAGCAGACCAAACAGATCCGACACAGGTAAGCACCCCCCACTGCTCACCCCGCCCTCTTTCCTAACGAGTTTCCTGCTTTTGTGGGACAGACGTACAAGAGCTGCGGAAGAGTAGAAGGTATGTGATCGTCTAGAAATTGCTTTGGATTCAGAACCTGGAAACATGAGGGTTTAGTTTTCCATGAAAAACTCATACAATGGGATCTTCCCATCATTTGGTACCTTCCGATATTCACTAGTTACCGGCTTTTAGTTTCAAAAGAAATCTTTGTTGCCTCCCTACAAGAAAACTCAAAAGGAGGGAGAGTTTTTACTGGTGTCCCATCCTCAGGTCAGAAGGGGAAGGAGCAGGGACAAAAGAGCTTGCACGCTTTTCCTTGTGATGAAGAGAGAAGTTAAAACATGACTGTTCCTACCTACCGAAACACCTCTCCGGTAAGTATATGCTGAAAACTGACAGTAAAAAAGGTAACAAGAAACTAATCTTTTCAGAAATAATGTTTCTTTTTTCTAGCATTTGTATATGTAAATTTATCTCTTTTTGCTGTAACAAGGTAATGCATTTAGTGTGCAAAAGCACACAATGTAACATGGAACTATATAAAACTGTTTATTTGTGTGGAGAGGCATATTCATAAAAAACATGCCCATTATGTCACACTCTTTTCCTTCAAAAGGGTCTTCATCAAAACAGTGGGATATATGTAGGTTAGTATAACACATGCAAGATGACTCCTTAATTATGGTATTTCTTGAATACCACAGATGCCTGGTATTCATTCATACAGAATGCACACAGTGATAACTGCTGTCTCTTTCACAGAGATGGGGTTTGGAATGGGAGACAGGAGGGGCTCTCGTGTTTGAGAATGGTGCAAAAAAAGCACATCAACAGAAAAATAACTGAGGATATAGACAAATATTCAAATGCATACCTACATTTTGCAAAAACAGACATACCCCAGCCGTATCTAGAATCTACAATAATGTTATTTCTATAATGCTCCACTGAAGTTAGACAATTTACTGGGGCAGACAGCCCCATTAATAAGGCGACTTTTCTTCTGGGATCTGAACTAGTATCTGAATCTTCATTATGCTATGTACAAATGTCCTAGAATTATCCTTTAAATTCATTCTGCATTTCACTTTTGTAGTAACCCCAAATCTGCATCCTAGACTGCTCTAAATCCTATCAAGAAGCTAGACCTATTTTAGATAAGCCTGGCAATAAGTGCTGATGGTCTATTTATGCACTTTATGTCTTTCAACTCTGTGTCCAAGTGTCCCCATTATTCAAAATGTATTCACATAGGAAATCCCAGTACATTTACATTGGCATGTATTTATGCATAGATTTCCCAAGCACATTACGTATGTGCATAGCTGCATGTTCTCATGACTGAGTTTGTATGTTCTTATTTTGGTGATGATACTGATAATGTGTTTGTATGCTCATGTTTCGTATTGAAAAAACTATTCTGTCTTCCACAGATGTCTGTCCCCTTAACTGCTCATCTGTTCTCAACTGTCTGCAGCCACCATCTATATCACCATGTGGTTAGAGACACACTGGAAAAACATCCGCCAAGTCTTGTTGCTTCTTTTCACTGCTGCTCTTCTCATTGGGGTCACCATGCTGGCCATTTCATCTAACATCAATCCAGTTGGCTATTTCTTCCTAGGGGTAGGGGGAGTGTGCCTGGTCGGCTATTTGCTCAGTGTGTTTGTCGAGTGTTACCTGAAGAATCAGCGCCGACATGATGCAAATGACACACCTCCAAACAGACAAAGCCAAGCAGGGTAAGCAGCAACCTGGTTATTCCTCTTACTTTTAACTCTCAACTCAGATATGGCCATTTTACATATTGTTGTGCTGCCCTTCCCGTGGGGCACCAAACAGAATCCATTCCAGAAGACAAAAGTTCTTTTTAGGTTGTTTTCCTGCATTCTTCAGGTGGAGGTTGCAAATGACTATGCCAGATATGTCCTGTATCTTGTTCAATATATATTTTCTTTCCCCCTGGGAACTGATCCACTAACAATTTCCAAGGTTAAACAGATCCAAGCCTAGTTTTATTTTTTCCTTTGACTTGCCAAACAATGAGTCAGACAAGGAAAAAGAAAAAATGCTAAAGCAGTACTGAATCTTAGCTGGCTTTAGTTCTATAAACCTTATCTCCAGAGCAACTGTTCCTCGGAAAACGTTTAAAAAGGAACCTGTAACTGGGTGTGTTTCTAGTCTTAAAAACCCAACTCAACACTAATAAACATGATTTTGAGAGGCTCTGAATATTCCCACATCTTTTCAGCTTCATGTATGTTTGCAGGTTCTCAGCATCGCCTAATTTAAACCCAAATTTGCCTATTGTAGTTGAAGAGTTTAACTTTATTTCTGTCTTTGCTTCCTTGTCTGTATAATCCAGATAATCATTATCCATATTGATAAATGACTTGACAAATACAGGGTGTTGTAGGAGGGCAAAAATGTTATTGTGTGTTTGTTTTTAGAAAGTGTACATAAAAAGAAGTCTGTATTGGCTTTGCTAGCTTGGAGGTGTACTAGAAGAAAATTAGTACCTGTTTATTTTAAAGTATGACCTAAAAAGGAAAATATTCTAAAGTAAAATTTTTCTCTGCAGGTATTCTTTTTAACACAGTATAGTTAGTTCTTGTCTAAACTAAACGAAAATACTTAATTTCTCTACTTCTTAAAAATAGATGAACATTGAGCTTATGTATTAAAAAAGCAAGGTTCTGTTTTATTCAGAGAAATAATTAGTAGTTAGTAATTCTTAGGAATACATTTTAAGTGGTAGGAGATTTTAAATGAGGGACATCATCCTTACGGGTTCCTTCCAACTTGACATAGTCTATGATTCTACGATCAAAGCTAAGCCTAGGACACTGAAACCCAGTGTGGGTTTTTTTACTTATTCTGGAGAGTGGGGGAAAATGGTGAAATGAGCCATTCTCTAGATGAGCAAGCAAGAAATTAAGTTGGCTGGACAAGAGAGCTGATCCAGTGGCAGAGTATCACATACAGTAATGCCACCTGAGATATCCTGTCTCAGTCACATCTACTGATTGTAGCATGGTCCCTATAGTACATTATCCAGACTACCTGCCTCTGCATAAACTAAGCTGTAAAATAACAAGTGTAACTGCCCTTCCTCTCTTTGCACATAGGGTGAATGCTGCCTATGAAGCACCCACCTATGAGGAGGTGATGACCATGTCAGTTCCAGCAATATGGACAATTGCGTCCAACCCAGGCTTAGTGCCCTCACCGCTGAATGAGCCTCCTCCTTACAATGTAGTTATTGAATCATCTGCCCAAGAAGAGATTATAGTGGAGGCTCTCAGGGTGTCAGTGGCATCAGACACAAGGCACACCTCCGAGACAGACGCAGGCTCCAGGATGCAGTTGCAGCTGGTGGTGCCCCCAAGACTGCACCGATTTGTTTCAGACATCCATGAAGTGAAAGGTATTGAAGACAGCTTTGAGCCACTGGAGCCGCTCACTCCACCACCTGCTTATGAGAGTGCCATCAATGATGAGGTCTTTGAAGATGCTTTCCAGCCCTCCATATGATGATTAATTTCACCTTCTATGAATGCAGAACCAAACCCTCACCTCAATACAGGGTGCTCCTGAAGGGAAGGTAAAAGAGCTGAGATTTTTCATGCACAAAACTGTAAAAGTTTGTCTCACCATTCTTTGAACCAGAACTGAACTACAGACACAGCTTCTGATCTCACTAGAGTATTTTTGCACAAAATATAAATCAATGCAATACCACGATGCTTTGTCTTGGCAAATACGTAAAACGACTGTGAGGAAAGTTGTGTTATATACAGCAACAATTCTCAAACTAAAGTATACCCTTATGGGGAAGGAGAGTGAATCATGAGAAGAGACAAGGTTTCCAAAGGACCACGGTTAAAGGACTGTAGGACGCAGCCAGGAGAAGCTACCTCAGAAAGGGGAGGAGTAGAAACAGCAGTAGGCGGGTTCTGTCTGTGCACTACAAACAGGCGTATTGCTGAGAGCTGTGCAATCATCATCCACTCTTAACATCCCTACTGAGAGACTGAGGCTGAAGTTCCCTGAACAGTAACACAAATGTATGGTCTGCGCTGTTTGTTGCTACCCGTCTGCTGCACACGCTCCACATTCTCAGCTGTGCTGCACTGGAGCATGACTGAGGGGAGGGTGGCTGTCTTCATCTGGATGCCCGCACCACCCGATACCTGTCACCTGGGGGTGAAAAGCTGACGCAAGCATGGTACCATGAAATGACGTCTGTTGTTCACAAGGTTCTCATCCCACACAACCTGCAGTGGTGGACACGAGGGAGCCAATAGAGAGGTTGGACTAGATGACCTTTAAAGGTCCCTTCCAACCCAAACTATTCTATGATTCTATGAATAGCAGTTTTTCCTCCTGTAAGAGAAGCTGGCAGTGGGATACATACGCATATACATATCCTCTGCCTGGACCACCAGTCTATGCAGCTCTACAGGATGGTGAACCTCTCTGCTGTACTACAGCCCCAAACAGATCACTTGAGATACTTTACTGTCATCATGACAAGCATTTGCACAGAAAGGTCAACGCTCCTCCAGTTCCCTGTAATGACGCCATGCACGGAGGCTTCTCTCTGGACTCTGGAAAGGGCTGGTTTGTCTGCTGAGGCCACAGCTGCAGCTGAAAGCACCTCAGAATGGCAGCCCCATTTGGAGGCAGGTTCTAGCTCTCACTGATCAGTGATACTGTGTGGTCTTTTAAAATGGGTGAGTTAAACTGATGGGCTCTGCAGCATTAAAGTGGGCTGCACTATGCAGAGACATTAATGTCTGGTGAATGTCCAAATTAAAAAAACCCGCAAACCTCAAAACGGTGGTCCAAATCTCCTATGAAGGAGAGCAGCAATCATCACAGCCTTGTCTCATACAACTGCATCATTTTTAATTCATATGAGGAACCATCAAACCATAGGCTAGAAGCAAATAAATTATTTCTTATTGTTTGATTCTTTATAGTTCAAAGAAAAAAAAGAGCTTTTATGTTGTTTATAAATAAATGGGACCATGTTAAAAATACCTGGTGGCATCATCATTTTTCCCCCCAAAAGAAACGCTCCACAAAGGCATGCTTTTGCTTGCACTCTGCATATTTGATAATCTTGGTTTAAAAAAAAAAGAGAGGCGTTCCATTTCTCAATCTACAACTGAATCACTTTACTATCATTAGTAATGAAGCAGCTATGATACCTCTATCATAAAAGTATTATGAAAGACAAATTTGCTGATAGAGATAATGTGATTTTTTTAAAGCCCGTCACTTCTTGATTTCCCTCCTGTATCTGCAAACACAAAAGTGATATAGGTGTACCACACAGGTATAGAAACTTAGGGTCTAAGCTAGGCAACACACAACCTTTCTGAGTGCACCAAAATGCCAGAAGTCAGGAAGAAATTCAGGTGACCAGCACAGATAAAAACTAGCCAAAACAAAACCCAAAAATGTCATCCGTTATGATCACTAGGATTTTGTCTTTAGCATCTGTAATGGTTATTCAGCCCTACAGACCTGTGTTAAGTTTTAGCATGTGAAACTCCTGTGCACCATTGAACAACTATGTGAAGTTTTACATGACAAGAGTTGTAAATTTGCTTCTGCCAGAAAGATGGCTCACTTGCTTTTCCCTTCATATTGCACACGTACTCTTCATGCCCTGTTATCCCGGTTCCGGCTGGGATAGAGTTAATTTTCACAAGCAGCTGGGAGGGTACACAGCCGGGACAGGTGACCCGGGCTGGCCAGGGGGCTATTCGATACCATGTGACGTCATTCCCAGTACCTAGAGCAGGACGGCAGCGGGCTCTGGGCGGTGAGCAGATTGTTTCAAGAAATGATGATTTGGTAATGGAGTTGAGTATTCTTTATTGCAGCGCTGGAAGCACGGGGCATCGCTCCTCCGAACGTGCTTGCCTGCTGAGGCTAATTGTATAGGTTAAATACATATCCCTACATACATATTCATTAGGTTTCCGAGAAATGGTTAACATATGCAAAGGTTCTTTACGCAGGCACGTTGAAGGTCTCTGGTGGTCTTCGGGAGTCCTCTGGTGGTCGTTCATAGTCTTCCTCACTTGTCCATTAGTAACCTTTCATGTCCGCACAGGCCCAGTTACCTCTTGGCTCTTACTCAGAAACTGTCTTTCGCTCAAGGCAGATTCCTGGTTCTTACCAGAAACTGTCTTTCGCAAGACTTCTTGAATTCAGCTAGTTTACACAATAGTTAACAAAACTTTAAGCCCTATCTATATAGCAACCTAAATAATCATTGAGCAATATTTTACTAAAATTCCTCTAACTCCTTGTGTCTCATTCCCCCCTTTTCTAGAAAGTTAGTAAATTCTTTTACTACTTTTATTCTAATACATGCTCTCTTTATCTAGCATTTTCTGAAAATACTTATTAGATTCGAGTTTTTGCCTCAACTGGTTCTTTTTCCATTTGCTATAAGAAGTTCCCGTATTTATAAAACACCATAGGGCACAACGAATTACCACACAAAGAGTAGTAAGAAAAACTACAGTTATTACAATAGTAACAAATAATTGTTTTAGCCATCGTAAATTAGGTAACCAAGAGCTTAACTTCTCCTGTATTTCAGCAAATCCCCATGAGGTGTCATCCTTAGTTATATCATGTAGAACGCTAATCTGGCTTTAGATGTCTAGTATATCGGTTAAAATCCTCCCACTTTCATTGATGTACGTACAACAAGTAGTGTTTATTATTTTACAAACTCCACCTTGGGAGGCTAATAGCACATTGAGAGCCATTCGGTTTTGGAGGACTACTTGAGACAAACTAGACACTTCCCTTTGTAAGGCTGTTATGGCATCTAGGGTTTTATTCTCGATTTTTTCCACTACGGCTGAAATATTGACTATTGCTTTTTCTAATTCACTTACTCCAAGCCACGGGAGAAACCATCTCGCAAAACTGTGAAAAGCAGTTGGCCTTGTTACTAGGGGATTTAGTTCCCTTTTATGTATTCTCATCCAAGAAGTTCGCAAAATTCCTGGTGGAGGATGCGAGTGATTAAATATTTGGTATCTAGGTATCAAATATCCTAAAGTACACGTTCCACTCCACTTACGCGGTAAAACTTTTCGAGCTTTTCTATCTCCACATAGCCACCATAATCCTTTGGGAATGCAGTCAAATGAAAAATTTTCTCTTAATCCTAAAATTACAGGGAGCGGACACCCTGGACAAGAATTTTTACACTGGTCAGAACATAAGCTCCAATTTAGGGCTGAATAATCTACACCAAATTCTCCTAATTTTAAGGCTCCTGAATCATTTTTCATTGTAACTATGGCCTTGCCTAAGCTCTGCAGCTCAAACTTAAGACTGGTCCCATTTTCTAATCCTTTATTTTTGCAACTGTATAAAGATGTTGAAATATCTGACATCATTGTTTCTGTTCCCCAGCATAACGTTTCTCCGGTAGGAAGCCGCAATGTACTCTGACCAGGCATAATTTTAAGGCTCCTGAATCATTTTTCATTGTAACTATGGCCTTGCCTAAGCTCTGCAGCTCAAACTTAAGACTGGTCCCATTTTCTAATCCTTTATTTTTGCAACTGTATAAAGATGTTGAAATATCTGACATCATTGTTTCTGTTCCCCAGCATAACGTTTCTCCGGTAGGAAGCCGCAATGTACTCTGACCAGGCAAACACTCAGTCCCTTTGGAAGACCAATGTATAGACTCTCTGCCATCTGGAACACGAGATTCTTCTAAAGAGCTATAAGGCCAACTCCAATTAGCATATGCCACTGGTATTCCAAAGAGGGGTAGTTCCAAGCTGTGTTTGGGGAGTGCTGTACATATCCAACAGTCAGATAAGTTTAAGGCTTGCCCAGTAGCTTGTGTTAACTGTACATTAGCGTTATTTTGCCAAGCCATTACATTATTTACACTGATTATCAAAATAACATGTATTATCGTCGTAACTTGAGTTTCAATGGTCCTGTGGATTCTGAAGTCCATGGTCTTTTGGGTGCTGTCTTTACTCTTGAATAATGAATCCAAGCAGGCTGTTCCTTGATCCTGAAGGTGGTGAAAGTCATCAGTAAGACTTGGTATGGTCCTTCCCACTTTTCTCCCAGGGGTTGTCCTGAAAAAATCTTAACATACACATAATCACCTGGTTTAAAGGAATGAATCGGCTGATCTAGTCCCCTAACTCTAGCTTCTAAGACTTGCTTATTTATTTTATCTAACTGCTTCTGAAGGGAAATCACGTAATCATATACAATATCCTGTACCTTGTTGGGTTAAGTCTTCCCCTGTGAACTGAAACAAATATGGTCTCCCATACAGTATTTCAAAGGGACTTAGATTGTCCTTTGTTTTTGGTTTAACTCTCAATCTAGTAATGCTAAGGGGAGAGACTGAGGCCACGTTAAGTTAGTTTCTTGACTGATTTTCGCTATTTGTTGTTTAATCAAATGATTCATTTTCTCAACCTGTCCACTCGCCTGAGGTCTATAAGGAGTATGCAACTGCCAATCTATTCTTAAGATTGTGCTTACTTGTTGTACTATCTTAGCACAGAAATGGGAACCCCGATTGGAAGATATCGTGGCCGGAATTCCAAAGTGAGGAATGATCTCATTCAATAATATTTTAGTTACCTCTCTTGCTTTCTTCGTTCGGCAAGGGAAGGCTTCCAGCCAGCCAGAAAACGTGTCAGTCATAACTAATAGGTATCGGTACCCCCCTTTTCTAGGGAGCTCTGAAAAATCAATCTGCCACTGTTGTCCTGGATAATTTCCTCTACCA